>JARQOC010000009.1:50675441-50720380 GCA_033576535.1 Allobates femoralis | reverse complement strand
GGGGTGGGTGGATGTAACTAAATTATTTTTCATCAAGCAAGCCATTAAAGGATGAAAAAGGCTTCAAACCAGCCATGAATGTCGCCGCCCCATTTCATCGCAATTATTGCATGACATTATTTCCTTATCACATTCAGTATGCAAGTCACAATACGAGGCGTCCCTCCTATCAGCAGCGTTTGCCATCGCTTTCTTCAGAGCGCTGCGCATTAGCGAATTGTTACCGCACTCAAAAAATGCATCTGAAGGCGGCTTAATCAACGAAGATGTAGTTATATGCAGCGACGCTCTGCGCATTCGCGTGCGAAAATCTAAATGTGACCCCACCGGTAGGGGCACTTGGGTCCTGGTTAAATCCTCAGAGGGTCCCGTGTGCCCACCAAAAATAGTCAAACGCTTCGCGTCAGTAAAACACGCCGGCAAATTCTTTCTCTCTCACATAGACGGTTCACCCCTTACCAAGTATCAATTTCAGGCAATGCTCAAGCAATGCTTAGATAAAGCTGGGGCAAATCCGAAGGAATACGGGACACATTCATTCAGAATCAGCACAGCCACCGAGGGAGCTAGGGCAGGAGTAACGTAGGCCGAAGTGCAGAGAATAGGCCGGTGGAAGTCCGCATGCTTTGCCAGATATATAAGACCTGATTTGCGAACATAACCCATTTTGTCTCCTCAGGCGGCAGCAGGGGTGGACTGGCCCAGGTGGCAGGGGGGCAAGTAGCCCCTGGGCTGGTGGTATAGCCCCCACCTAGGGCTGCCCACCCACAGAAACAGGCCGCCCCCCCCCGAACCTCACCTAAGGGCTGGTGGCACTGAAATGGCCGCCAAAAATCTCCGACAGCACATTTCCCCCCTGGTCCTCACCTAAGGGCTGGCAGAAAAACATTGCCACCCACAGTTTGTGTCGCCAGTCAGCCCCTGGGCGGCAGCAAACCGGCAGTTTGGGTGGTAGGCCACTCCTATGTGTACTGGGCGGAAAAAAGGGCCGAACTTCGGCCAGGAGGAAAAAATCTAAAAATCCCGGGACTGGAAGTCAATTGGAGAGGTATCAGAGGGCTCCGATGGAAAAAGGTTTTCCCGGAGATAGTCAACATTTCCTCAAGGGACAAAGGGCCGGTAATACTGGTGTTACATGTCGGAGGTAACTATTTAGGCAAACGCGGAAATAATCAGCTATTAGCACAAATGAAAGCGGACATTGAACGTTTCGCCTATCTCTTCACAGATCTGTTATCAGTATGGTCAGAGATAGTACCACGAGCCGTATGGCACGGAAGAAGGGATGTAAAAGGTATAGAGCGTGCAAGGAAAAGGATCAATGCGAGGATGGCGAACTTCGTGAGGAGAGGTTACAGCATAGCGGTGCGTCACCACCAGCTGGAAGGCGATAACTGTAAACTGCTGCGGGCAGATGGAGTGCACCTCACGGACATCAGACAGGACATTTTTTTATCTGGTTTACAGGACTGTGTGGAGCAGGCCCTTAGGGTGATGGGTGGCGGTCGGAGTCCTGTGTAGGTGGTACACATGATCCTCCGTGGCGGAAAAAGGTGGGGAAGGGCAAAGTTCGTAACCACTCGTTGGCTGTTCGCTTGTCAGTCGCAGACAGCGTTCTCGGCGACGAGCCCATTATGAAATGTGATTGCCCTTTCTCTGCTTACGGTATTAATAAACTGTGACCGACTTGTTCAACCCATCAAGGCCTGTCGCGTGTTTTCATTACGGGACTGGTGGAAGGGGGGGAAGGCACTGTTTAAGATACACGAGTCCCCCCAGTCTGTATCATTCTTCACAATTTGCTATTAAACTGTAATTGGAGTAGAGGGGGCAGTGTGTAAGCGGTAGTTATTAGAAATGTTAATCAATGGGGTTTTAAATTATGCAGTGGACGTGGTAGCTAAGCGGTGAAGTTGCTGTGACCAATACCGGTGGGAGTTGACCAAAGTTCCTCCCAGTGGCTCTGCAGTGCCAAGGAAGAGGGTGTACATCTATTTCCAGCGCCTATCTTTCCTTGCACCTGTGATGCACTGAGAGCGTATGTATTTTTATTTCCAATATCTGTTCATGATAAGTTTGGATTTGTGTACACAAGTGTCGTGATTGTTGTTATTTGTTCACAAATAGAACTGACACCAACTTGAGGACCACTTCTGCCTCAGAGTCTGAGCCAAACGTACAACAACCTGCCGAGTCTGACAAGGGTGTGGGCCCTTCGTCTGGCCCCCATTTCATGAAATGCTCATTGAGCAAATGTCCCCTCCCTTCGGCCTCATACCACCCACCCACCATGCCAACCAAGAACATACGCAGCCCACACGCAAAAAAGTGGATCTTGAGGAAGACGCCCTGAGCGTCGAAACATGTTGTGGGAGAGGACCTAGTGTGAATTGAACAATAAACTTACAGGTAAAATACTTGTTGAAGTGTGGCTGTCTTCATATCCCAGCGCTCACCCAAACATCGCTTTATTCCATTGCCTGCTCTTCTGGAACTTGAACAGGTTCTTCTAGAACTCTTGCAGATTCTTCCAGTCTTCCTTGTTCTTCCACTGGTTGGTTAAAGTTGATTACTGGCACGATTACTGCTCCCTCACATTGGGGCCAGTCTTCTGGGAAGTCTCCAAGTATTGTGTGAATCACTTTTTTGGTTCTATTGGTTTTGTACAAGGTGTTACTTGTTGCTGTAGTCTTAGTTGTTCTGGACATAGTTTAAGATGATCTCTTGACACTATTGTAGTAGTTTTACCTTCATATCTACTGATTACACAGGTTTTACTGTTGTCAAAGTTGCAGTTCAATACAGTGTAGGGTTCTTTTCCCACTGGTCATCAAGTTTGTGGTTTCTTCTTTTCCTCTTTAGTACTATTTCTCCAGGTGCTAAAGGGTCAGCTTGTGTATTTCTGTTGTAGATTCTTTCTTGTTTTTCTCTAATTTGGTTCGGATTGTTTTCTACACATGCTTTCACCTTTGTGCATTGTTCTTGGCGGTTCGTGTCCCAATCAATATTAGATGAACCTGCTTCTGGCATGACAATTCCCATTTCTAGGTCAACTGGTAATCTTCCAGATTTTGCTCTCATTAGATAAGCTGGTGCACAATTGTTGCTACTCACAGGTATATGGTTATACATGTCCACTAAATCAGGTAATTTCTCTGGCCACTGATTTCTTTCTTCCAAAGGCAACGTCTTCAACATGTCTATTACTATGTTGTTCATCTTTTCACACATGCCATTTGTTTGCAAATGGTAAGGTGTGGTCCAAATTTTCTTGCACCCATATAAATGGCAAAACTCTTGAAATAGCTCAGCTTCGAACACTGAACCTTTATCAATCAATACCTGTTCTGGATACCCGTGTGGTCTACAGAAGTAGGCTTCAAAAGTTTTTGCTGCTGTTTCAGCTGTCAAGTCCTTTACTGGAGCTACTACAGGAATCTTGAGTAGTGGTCTACCATTGTTAAGGCATTGGTGTAACCTGATCTGCTAGGTGTCAACTTGACATGATCCAAGGCTACTATCTCAAGTGGTTGAGTAGTTACAATTTGTTGTAGTAGTGCTCTTTGGCTTTCATAGTCTTTTCTTCTCAAGTTGCATGGTCCACAGTTCTTACACCATCTCTACGGAACCTCTCATGCAACCCAGTAAAATCTATCTCTTAGCAGCATCTCAAGCTTTTTCCATTACTTCCAACACCATCTGGACATTCTTCTTTGGTACCACTATTTGCCAGACCATCTCATGGGTTCTGGGATTGATCTAGCGCCTACACAATTTTTCTTGGTTGATTAATAATCTGTTTCTCTCGTTCTACAGGTGTTTTGCCTCTGGTGGAGCATCTGGATCAAGACAGGAACTTTCTTGCGTTATCAGCTCTTTAACTAAACTGATACAGGTCACTGTCTTGGGTCTCCTTCCAACCATGATGAAGTAATGGGTTCAATGTCTTTTCATGATACCTTCTAGTGGCTTGCTGACACTGGCATGCTCTGTGGCGATGGAAGGCGGGAAGTTCTACTTCTTCTAGCTCATCCACCTCTTTTTCCACATCTGGTAAAGGCATCCTTGACGAGGCATCAGCATTGGCATTTTTATGGCCTGCCCGGTACTTAAAGTTAAACTGGTAATTTGACAACCAGGCCATCCAGCGTTGTTTCATTGCACCTAACATTGCGGTTTCCAGGTAAGAGGATTATTATCCGTGAAGGCGGTGAACTTTGCAGACGCCAGGTAGTGCTTGAACCGTGCTGTTAAGGCCCAGACCAAGGCCAGTAATTCCAACTTGAACGAGCTGTAGTTCTCAGGATTCCTTTCTGTGGATGGAGCTTCCTGCTGGCATAGGCATTGCTCCCACCTAGCCAGAATCCTAATCCACACTGATGAGGGGCAATACCTCGAAACAGCTGTCTGTGGATGGATACCTGGCTCTGTTAATTCCCTTGTCATATCCTTAACTCGTAACTGAGTGGGATATTGACTAAAAAGGCCACTTAATATGGTGGTTATGGTGGTCTCCGCAAGGATTCCACCCCAGGGCTAGGTTTTTCCCTGGAGGGATATCTGGCTAGTCCCGTGTTTGAGACTCTTAAACGAGGCTCCACAGACTCCATTTCCATATTTTAGAAAGCAGTGGCACTGTCTGTGTCATTGAGTGAAGATATAGAGGAGAGAGGTAGAAGAGAGTCTGTGAATGTCTATATGTGCAAGATATCTGCGAGGATGAGATAGTGGCTGGATATGGGGGGCTGGTGAGGAGGACAAGCATGAGAAGGTGAGTACATAGTGGTCAGATAAGGGGAAGGGGGAAGTTGTGAGATTAGATAGGGAACAGAGGCGGGTGAAGATGATGTCTAGTGTATGTTCGTCTGTGTGGGTGGCTGTGGAGGACCACTGAGTAAGTCCAAAGGATGAGGTAAGAGAAAGGAGTTTGGAGGCCGCTGGTTGGCGGGTGTCAGTAGCGATATTAAAATCATCCATGATGATGGTGGTAATGTCAGCAGAGAGAAAGTGAAGAAGCCAGATGGAGAATTGGTCAATGAATGTAGTGGCAGAGCCTGGAGGTCGGTATATGATGGCCATTTGAAGATTGGAGGGAGAATACATACGGACAGAGTGAACTTCGAAAGAAGGCTGGATAAGGGAGAGTGGGGGTTGGATTGGGTTAAAGGAGCAGTTTGCAGAGCAGAGGAAGCCCACTCCTCCACCATGTCTGTTGCCAGGGTGAGGAGTGTGGGAAAAGTGAAGGCCGCCATAGCTCAGTGCAGCAGGGGAGGCCGTGTCAGAGGCTGTCAGCAAGGTCTCAGTGAGGCCCAAGAAAGAAGGGTTCTGGAAAGTAAAAAGGTCATGGATCATGTGGAGCTTGTTGCAAATGGAGAAAGCATTCCAAAGTGCTCCAGAGAGAGGAAGCAGGGGGGTGGGGGTCAGAGGCACGGGTTTTATATGTGAAGGATTGCAGTAGATTATCTTACTTTGGTGGAGGTGAAGATAGGTGGGACGTTTGGGGTGGGGGTGGGAACCTGGATTGGGAGATATGTCGCCAGCAGTGAGAAGTAGTAGAGAAAGGGAGGAGAGTGTTTTATATTTCAGTAGGAGAGGTCTGAGGATAAGGAATAGGTCTGTGGCTGAGGTGAGGTAGGGGGTTAAGAGAGAGGGGGAGATAGTTATCTGGTTAGAGGGTGCAGGGGTATGGGGGTAGCGAAGGAGAATGAGGATAAGTGGAGCAACAACTCTGAGGGAAAATGTGAGCATAGTGAAAGAGCAGAATGAGAAAGAAACGCAGGTATAATTAGAAGAAAGTGGTATCTCTCATCTGTCCAATTTCTATACTATTTCTGGAATATTTCTGCTGCACACATTTTAAAGAGATCACTTAAAATAATATCACTTCTGTTGAAGCACTCTTCTTATTTCTTGCCCCACTCAAACGGAGGACCTCTGGACTTGCCTTTCTTGGTCTGGCCTACTAGAAGATATTGTAAGAGTGCTGCTATCTTCGTGTATCCCTCGATGAATCTCCGGTAGTAGCCTACCAGTCCCAAGAACTGATGTACTTCTCTAACACTTGTTAGTTCTGGCCATTCCTTGATTACGGTGACTTTATCCTGATCTGGTGCTACTCCTTCTGAATTAACTACGTGTCCTAGATATGATATGGATAATATTTCATAATAATATTAACAACAAGTTGCTGCTCCTGTCCTAATTTATATAGACCAAGTGCCCGGCGATGAAAAGTATGACACCAGACACACAGTCAGATGTACACCCTTCCTTGGTCCGACCCAAGCTCCAAGTCTCTGTTCATTATAATAGACCTGAGTTTTCCTCAGTAAGGGGCTCGGTCAGCCCTACTCAGATGTATTCATTGGTCAGTGGGTTAGTCCATGGGCGGATCCATGAGGTCATCAGGGGGTGTGGTCTTGATCGAGTATGTCCATTGATGTGTCCATTCTGTGATTGGTCAGTCCTTCCAGCTTCCTCCAGGAACTCCTTATTGTAGACAGGATGTAGTCATAGGTCCAGGCTCCATCTTACACACCATAGCATGGTGTGAATGAACAGGAAATGGCAGCCATGTTTAAGTCACAATTAAGCTTATGCAATGTAAAATATTACACTCTATGGATCGTTTCTCCCATGCCCTTATGTCTTAAGGTTAATTAAGTATTTGATCCTATGGCTCTCCTCAACAGATACTGAACCTTTGGTTTTAGCAAATGGCATTTGGATGGTATTAGCTTCATCCCAAATTTGGATAGTACTTCAAATAACTCTCCCCAGGTGTTTCAGGTGTTCTTCATAGGTCTTTGAATATGACGTCATCCAGGTAGAGTAGTACAGTGTCAAAGTTTCAGTGCCCTAGGCAACACTCCATCAGTCTCTGGAGCGTTCCAGGTGCATTACAGAGTCCGAATGGCATGCTGTTAAACTTCCACAAGCCAATAGGTGTGGTAAATGCCGTCTTCTCTCGGACTTCTGCAACGGAGACCTGCCAATACCCACTAGTGAGATCTAGGGTTGAAAATTAATTAGCAGTCTTTAATGCAGCAAGTGACTCTTCTATACAGGGTAACGGTAGACATCCTTATGTGTTTTGCGATTTATCTGCCTATAATCAACACACGTTCTCATTCTGCCATCTTTCTTTTTGACTAGGAGTAGTGGAGCTGTCCAGGGGCTGCAACTATCTCTTATGACCCCTGCGTCCTTCATGTTCTTCAACATCTCTTTGGCACGCTGATAATGGGCTGGTAGAATAGACATATACCGCTCTTTAATGGGTGGATGATCACCTATGGGTATGTGATGGTGTACCCCTTTTATCCTCCCAAAATCAAGTGGATGCTTACTGAATACCCGTTCATATTCTTGGACTACCCATAGACATCATGCTTTTTATGGGCAGGAGTGGAGTCAGTCCCTACATGAAATTCCTGACACCAGTCCTCCAGCTGTTAATTGGAATTGTTGTTTTCCACCGGGTCTGGTGGGGTTAAGGGTTCCACTGCTTTTATGGCGTTGTTATTTACAGTGTACAGCTTAGCAACGGTGGAAGAGCTGGGTAGTTTGACCTCGTCCTCTCCACAGTTTAAGATGCGTATGGGTACCCTTCCCTTGCATACATCAACTACCCCCCTGGCTGTGTAGGCCTATGTTCCGAACTGATGGGCTCTACTACTGCCTGGTAGTCCTGCCCTCTAAGACCTATTGCTGCTCAACATCAGATCATCATTTCACTCATTGGGGGTACCTCAATGGGAATCGGGTCTGTTACCCGTGCACTACCAATTTCACCACCGGTCAGTTTTACCTATTGCTGATGCAGGAAGGCTCTGATCTCTCTCTGAAGAACTCTCCACTGCCCGGGTTCGGCAGTATCTGCAATCTATTAGAGCAAGAACAACACTTCACCCAAACAATTTCCAACAACATTTGTACCAAGAATGATATACAGATCCCTGTCATTAGGATTAGTTTCAACCACAATAAGTCTTTGATCTTTTAACTCCACCCTCCCCACTTTTATTGTTACCTCTCTAACCCTGACTAAGTTAAGTGGTAAACCATTAGAAGCATAAATAGTGAAGCCTGGTTCTGGTGGGTTAAGTTCAGCATTAGACCAGAATCTTTTGTAAAGGATATTGGGTATGGTGGTCACCTGCGACCCAGTGTCCAGCAATGCAGGTGTAGGGATGTCGTCTAGTATGATAGACAGGAAAGGTCTTCCTCCTATGTATCTATCATACCAGTCTGGTGGGCCTCGTTGGTCTACTCCTGGGGTTTGGCCCCAGGGGTTGCTGGTTTAAAGGACAATGCCTTGCAATATGGCCGGTCCTGCTGCAGCGACGACAGATGGGTTCTCCTGTGGAGCTGTGACGATTGGTGGTCCTCCCATGTAGCGACATGGTTTTCTTTCCTCTCATCCATGGGATGTCCTCCGGGCTGTCAGTGAGTTGTATATCTCCCAATGACTTGGTCTCTGTCTGTAGCTGCAGGGCACTTATGACTGTGGCCAGGTTCTTAATCAGCTGGTGCACTTCAGAGCACGGACTGTCAAACCTACTGTGGGTCACAGTCAGCACATTTGTCTTGGCTGCTGTTGAAGAAGTGGGTGCTGTTGGTACAGCAGCGGCACCACCCCCCTTCCACCGCTGGATAGCAGAGTCTGGGGTTTCTAGGGGCTGTAAAACCTTAATGGCCATGTCTTTTAGAATGGCGAAGTTTGTATCCGGGTGGTGTAGGGCCCACCAGCGCTCTATTCTGCTTTCCTCTGGTGACCATAGCCCCCGAATAAATTGTTCAATTAACATTTTATTTCCATCCTGTACACTAGCTGGGATGACCTGTTTCAGGGCCCGTGGCACCTTCTGCAGGTGCCAGGCATAGTCTCAGACATTGTCCTGTTGCTGCTGGTAACAGTGATAAAATCTCATTCCTAGGACAGTCTCAGTACGGTTTTCGAAAGCAGCCTTTAATTTATCAAAAATCACAGTCACTGATTCCTGGTCCTGCTGTGACCAGGTCTCAAGCTCCCTCTCTGCTGCACCAGTTAACTGCCCCAATACAATGGAGGCTCTCTGTTTGCCGGTCATTGCATGCATATCCAGCACACCACAGATTTTCCTTTTAAATCCAGCCAAAGTGTCTGGCTTGCCATCATACTAGGGTAGCCATTTAGCTCCTGGGATGTACGGTATGGGGATGGGCATGATTGTTGCTGTGGCCGCTGCACTCTTCACAGGCCTCTCTGAACCGCACTCACTCTCTCCCACTAACTCCGCCCCCAGCACCAGTATTTATAGGGGATCTTACTTAATGGCAGCAAGTGGAGCTCCTCCTACAGGCCTGGGGTGGAAGGAGTTGTGTGTGCATGGGTACCTGTTGTGTAAATCCCTCCATGCACCAGATGGATCTGTGGCTACCTGTAAGGACAGGATGCCACACTAGCAAGACCCAAACTGTAGCCCAGCTGCTAAATAAACTGCTCCTTGTGATTGACACATAAATCTGGAGTTTCTACTCTGTTACCGATAGAACGCCTACCTAAACGTATGGTACTAAGGACCAGGTTTAGCCTGAGATATGGGTGAGTCTAGCTATCCACATACCTCCACTCATGGGTGTGTCTAATGTCTTTTAAGTGTGTCGGTTTATTTTAGACATCATTTGAGTTGCAGGTATCAGACATGCGGCTTTGACTGAGCAAAGCTCAACCTTAAGCCTATGCGGGTGTACCCGTGAGTTACATGGATTGTAAAATGTACGTTCATTTTCCTGTAAAGCCGAAGGAAGACTCCTGTTTTCTCTCGCCTGTGCCTGTATATAAAGCCTTTAATAAACCCAGTGGACGTTTCAATAGAATGTGCTTCTGTGGCTACATTGTGGACCAAGCACAGTGAGTGACTCCATCACATAGAGTGAGTGAACTGACACAATACACTGTGACTCTACCAGCAAAAAAGTGAGTGCAGCTCTGGAGTATAATATAGGAGGTAACTCAGGATCAGTAATGTAATGTATGTACACAGTGACTGCACCAGCAGAATAGTGAGTGCAGCTCTGGAGTATAATACAGGAGGTAACTCAGGATCAGTAATGTAATGTATGTACACAGTGACTGCACCAGCAGAATAGTGAGTGCAGCTCTGGGGTATAATACAGGAGGTAACTCAGGATCAGTAATGTAATGTATGTACACAGTGACTGCACCAGCAGAATAGTGAGTGCAGCTCTGGAGTATAATACAGGAGGTAACTCAGGATCAGTAATGTAATGTATGTACACAGTGACTGCACCAGCAGAATAGTGAGCGCAGCTCTGGAGTATAATACAGGAGGTAACTCAGGATCAGTAATGTAATGTATGTACACAGTGACTGCACCAGCAGAATAGTGAGTGCAGCTCTGGAGTATAATACAGGAGGTAACTCAGGATCAGTAATGTAATGTATGTACACAGTGACGGCACCAGCAGTAATAATGTATATAGTATTTATTAATGTGTTTCTATGATACAGACATATCATTGTTCTCCTGGTTTTCTACACACAGTTATATCTGGGAAGTGACTGAATTCAGTGTAAATTTCACTTATTGTGGATTTATACTCTCTTCAGAAAGCTGTCTAGGATGGATAAAAAGCCATGTAAGATGTATAAATCCAAGAATTTAAACTCGCTACAAGGTATGAGAGCCTTATAACACTGCTCCATAGGTTCGTATTCTGAATCCTCTTCACCCATCAGACACATCACGGTTTTCCGGTCGCACTCACAGACATTTATGGGACATCCCTTCGTGTACATATTGCGATCTGTGGATATAAAGAAACTTCCATCATTTCTCCTCCATGACGGATCTGTGCCCGAGATATGAGAAAAATCAGCTGTAATACTGACAGGAGAGAACTAGGGATGAGCTAATCTACTCATCACTATTCTGCACTCACATGGATATCACGGTATTTGGGGCACTCAGTCCTCACAGTGTATTTGTGTGCTGGCGAGATTCAAGTGTCCCGTCCAGCATGGTTGGCACCTGACTTTCAGCCTCTAAACATACTGTGATTGGCAAGCAAGAAAACTAATACTCTAGCCATGTTGGGTTTGGCATTACTGTGATTGGCTGGCCGCCCAGTGTCATATGGTCTATATAAGCCCTGCCGTCAGCATCTTGCATACATTGCATCCGGAAACAGCATAGTGTGAGCTTAGGGACAGAGCGAGCAGCGTCTGTGGAGAGTGTTTCTGACATCTAAATATAATACAACAGTTCTTTTAAGAGCTACATCGAGTCTATACTAGGTCACAATAGTGTAAGGAGACTTTGCTGAGCAGGGGCAGACAAAACACTATTGTTCCAGTATCTCCATATTAGAACAACAGTTCTTTTAAGCGCTACATTGAGTCTATACCAGGTCTCAATAGTGTAGGGAGAGTTTGTGGAGCAGGGACAGACAAAACATTATTGTTACAATATCTCAGTATTGTAACAACAGCACTATTGAGAGCTACATTGAGTCTATACTAGGTCACAATAGTGTAGGGCGTTATTACCGAGCAGAGACAGACAAAACAGTAGTATTTGAGAATATCCATATTCAAGCAACAACTCATTTAGAGCTACATTTCCAGCACACATTGTTTAGTCTCTAATAGAGTAGTTGCCTTTTTGGGAGTCCTTTAATAAGCACAGGTCCTTCTGCTCTCCTGTCATTTTTGGGGTCACATCTTGCTTGGCCTGTACCATAAAAATCTCAAATATTAATACGATCCTAGTGTGCTCTTAAAATCCTGTCAAATACAGTACTACCATAGTTTGGTTGTCATGTAAAAACTGACACCTCGACACCCTAAGTTTGGGGTTACCTCTTTGTTGCACCCTGAAGTATGTACAATATATATCACAAATACCAATATGCCAAAGTCTGGTGTTAGGGGACAGGGAAGTGGGCATGGTGCTGACTGTAGTGCCCATTACGGCAGTATGACAGGTCAGATGTTTGATGCATCCATTATGTTCCTGTCAATAAACATGTCTTGATGACAGAAGAGTGTGAGCAGGTTCTGTCTTGGACGGCAGACAAGGTCTCCAGTCAGTTGTAAACCAGCACTAAATCTTCCACACAGTCTGTTATACCAAGTTGAGCAGAGGAAAGAAGAATGCCAACCTGAGCATCATCAGTATGCTGAAGCACATGGCAACCAAGCACCCCAGTAGGTGAGCAGAATACCTGGGTACAAAATCTGTGTCTCTGGTTAAAACCACTGCCATTTCACCTGTGCTACAGCCTTCACAATCTGCAGTCCAGGAAGCAGGCACTCATACCTCCTGCCCACAACCTGTGGTTGCACAAACTCACCAATCAACATCAACCACATCCACTTCAACTGTCCCAGCGAAGTGTGCAGTTGTCCTTGCCCTAGAACTTGGTGAGGAAGTGTAAATACCCAGCCACACACCCACAAAAAAGAAAAATTTCCAGCTCACCTGTACCAGTCCGCCCCGTCCACCTTCCAATGAGATCAGTGCTCGGTTTTCAAGAGCTCCTCATCCAGGAGCGGCGTATCATGAAATAAAGGGGGTTTCCGGCATCACGATATACTTCCATTAAAACAAGCCTTTATTCAAAATTCTTTAAAATCAATTTCCATTGAATATAAAAGCAAGTCAGGCTTACATGTTCCGAGTCCTTCTCATGATCCTCAGGGCTACGTCACACACACAGATATCTGTGCAGATATTGTTCACAGATATCTGGTTGCAGTGAAATCATGGACACATTGTTACATTTTGCATCTGTGTACAAATGGATTAATGTGTCCATGATTTCACTGCAACCAGAGATCTGTGAACAATATCTGCACAGATATCTGTGTGTGTGACGTGGCCCTTACTCGTAGCATAAAGTATGGATAACAGAGTTGCACATTTAAAGACAGACTATACTGAGGACACCCACCTCCTATCCGCTGTGGAATGAGTGTAATTAGAGTAGGAAGCTAACATCCACTAATGGTGGGTTTACACACACAGATATCTGAGTCCAATATCTGAACAGATCTCTGGTTGCAGTGAAATCATGGATACATTGTTACATTTTGTGGCTGTGTACAAATGATACAATGTGTCCATGATTTCACTGCAACCAGAGATCTGTTCAGATATTGAACAGATAAATTGGTGTGTGTAAACCCACCATTAGGATCAAAATGTTAATCCTATAAGGGTGGAATCAATCCAAAACATAATGACATTTTTATTATTTTTTTTAATTTTTTTATTTTTTTTATTATAAACTGAGTGCAAGGCCCCTGTCCATGGACAATACAAAAACATTTTGTGAACCCCATACTCGCCTTGCCCCAGCGCCGCCACCCCACCGTCCCCCGGTCCGCCCACCAGCTCAATGAAGTATTTATTCATGAGCCTAATGAGCGGCACCGGAAGCAAGAGGGGCAGGCAGCACCGGAGAGAGGCAAGCCGGAAATTTGTTTATTTTTAAAATTATTAGATTGTGTCTGTGAATGAGCTCTATATATTATTATGGATATACCAAATGTTTTTATCTGTTCTAATTAATTCAATATAGTTATCATATATGGAAATTTCTACTTTTTATTATTATTATTATTATTATTATTTTTATTTAGTACAGATACATGAATTCCTATTTTAAGTTTATTCCTGCTGGATGTCTAGTGTTCAGCTTCATGATCCATTGTGCTTCAGAAAATAACAGCCATTTAGCCCTGTCTCCCCCGCGCCGCGGTGCTGGAACAGTTTCCAAAGCAGTAACCAGAAGGCTGGTAATATCACCCCCATGATCATATAAAAAATGTGTGGAAGCCCCAGATAGACTACAGGTATCGTGTTTTTAACGTCATAGATGTGTTCTGTCTCTTTTTCTGATGGTTCTACTTGTTGATCCTACATAATGTTTGTTGCAGGCAATGCATAAGATGGCGGAGACACAGCGGGGCGTGCTACAATTCATGAAGGTTTTCAGTTTTATTATTATTGATCATAAAGCTGCACAGTCCGCACTGTCTCTGCTCACATCTAGAGGAGCCTTTAGGTGAAAGCCAAGTGTTATTACTTCTATTTGTCAAATCATCGATAAATTCACTTGGAGAAATTACATTTCCCACCGTTACAGATCTTTTTGGAATAAAGCGGCATCCTTCTTTTAGAGTTTTTCTCAAGGAATCATCAGTATTCAAAAGAGGAAGATATTTGTGTATAATATTAGTTATCCCATAAAAATGATTATTAAAGGCTGTAGAAAAATATTCTCCCCTTGAAAAATCATCTTTTCCTTGTCTTGTGGATTGGGAGAGAGATTGTTATCTGGTTTTCAGATTGGCTTTAGCTTCAGATTCATCAATCAGATTTGCCTTCTATCCTCGGCTTATTAATAATCTCTATTTGATATTGATACATTCCTTTTCATAGGTTGGATACTGGTGCAGCACCTTTTCGCTCGCACAGATTCCCCTGTTGGAATATTCTTTATCACATGTTTGGGATCCTGACTGGAGGCCTGGAATATGGAGTTTCCAGAGACTACAGTCTACCTTCCCATTGCTTCTATTACCGATTAACTGTATATCTAGTATATCTAGTGTAAAAGATACATTTAAATTGTTGGTATTTATGTCATTAGTAAAATCAGGGATCAAATCATCCGGTCCTTTCCATATGATCAATATGTCATCTATGAAGCGCGTATACTGTACAATGTTCTCAGAATAGACATTTGAGTGTGTATAAATACATTTAGTCTCCCACCAGTTCATGTACAGGTTTGCCAGGGAGGGGGAGAATTTGGCTCCCATTGAATATCCCTGGCACTGCACATACAACTGGTGGGAGAATCTGAAGTAATTATTCTGCAACAGATATAAGGTAACATCCAGAAGGAATTCCTTCATTTGATCTGAATAGTTAGAATAAAATACTTAATTGCTCAGAAAGCGCTTGAATAGCCCAAAAAAATAAATAAATAAAATTTCATCCTGTTTTGGATTGTTTCCACCCTTATAGGGTTAACATTTTGATCCTAAGAGACCTTATGGTGGGTTTACACGTCGCGATATCGGCGTCCAACTCCGACCAAAAGTCACGTGGTTCGTGCGTTGGACCCGATATCGTTCCTGCGTTGTATGGTGTGAACGTCCAATACGATGCACGAACGATGTCAATCCGATATCGGGGATCAAATGAGCGTGCTATTCAATGGCCCGATATCAGATGCCGGTTGGAGCCAGATCGTGCTGTGTGAAAGCCTAACTCCGATGTGCAGTACAACGTCCCCCATTCACTACCATGTTAAATGGTCGTTCCTGGGTCAGGGGGCGTACACATCGTAGGGACGTTGTATCACAATATCGCGCTGTGTAAACCTCCGATGCGATTCATGGAAATCCGGGCACAAAAAGTGCGCTCCCGCACCGTTGGATACGATATCGGAACGATATCGCAACGTGTAAACCCACCATTAGTGGATGTTGGCTTCCTACTCTAATTACACTCATTCCACAGCTGATAGGAGGGTGGGTGTCCTCAGTATAGTCTATCTTTAAATGTGTAACTCTGTTATCCATACTTTATGTTATGAGTTAGGCGGCCGTCACACGCTGCAATATCTTGAACGATATCGTTTAAGTGATATGCTTTTTGATCGCTTAAGCGATATCGTTTGTGCATCGCTGCGTGCGATCAAGCGATTTTACAATGTAAAATCGCTTGATCATGACATCGCAGATATGAGAGCCGGAGCTCATATCTAGCGATGAACGATTTAACAATCTGCTTCATCGTGGTGTGTGACACCACGATGAACGATCTCCCAGCGGCAGAGCCTATGCTGGGAGATGGTATCTATGGTAAACGTCGGGTTACTAAGCGCCGCGCGGCGCCTAGTTACCCGATGTGTACCATAGTTACCAGCGATCTCGCTGGTCCAGATCGCTGGTGAGTCTGCCTGTGTGACAGCTCACCAGCGATGTGAGCGATATCGTTAGCGATCGCGCGTGCACGTGATCGCTAACGATATCGCTCACGATGTCGAGACGTGTGACGGCCGCTTAAGAGTCATGAGAAGGACTCGAAACATGTAAGCCTGACTTGCTTTTATATTCAATGGAAATTGATTTTAAAGAATTTTGAATAAATGCTTGTATTAATGAAAGTATATCGTGATGCCGGAAACCCACTTTATTTCATGATACACTGCTCCTGGATGGGGAGCTCTTGAAAACCGAGCACTGATCTCCTTGGAAGGTGGACGGGGCGGACTGGTACAGGTGAGCTGGAAATGTTTCTTTTCTGTGCATTGTGACTGTCCTATTCCACTCGTGCTCCCTATAATATTACGCTAAAGGAATATTTTTGCAACAATATTGCTCGTGCAAATATATAAGCAAGTATAGCGTACCAGTCGTCCAACATTTAGAGATAAAGGCAGAAAGGTCTTTTATTTTCTTTTTAGTCCCCTTCCACATTGATTGTTCATTAGGGATAATATGGATGTTACATTTAAAGACTTTTTATTTTTGAACCTTGATGACAAATCCAAAAGAGAGAAGCTGGCGGCCATAACCTCTAAGAACAGAGGAGCTGCTGATAAGGAGGGACAGGCCGGTTTGAGATCCAATATGCAACAACTGGAGAAACTCCTTACTGCACGTCTTAAAACCTGATGGGACCATACTATGCTTGAAAAGTATGTGCAAAATCTGATGATTCCTAGAGGTCTGAGAATAAAAAAACAATCTACGGTACAGTTTGATGAGGATTTTCAAAAAGAATGGAATGACATTTTATGTGGTTGCTCTCTGAACCTCATGGAGCTTCTCATTAATTATGAACAAAGGAAAGTAAAAGAATTGGATTTACGCATTAAGGAAATTGAAAATAATCTAACTGATTTCACTAATGATGACACATATAAGAAATTAACAAACAGAGTTCCATAGTAAAAAGTAAACCTCACTAGAATTAGGGGGCATACTTCAAAAGTTACTCCAAAAAGGTTGCATAACATAGACAAGGAGTATAGACTTAATTATATGTTGAAAAAGCACAATGGATCATGAAGCTGAACACTAGACATCCAGCAGGAATGAACTTAAAACAGGAATTGATGTATCTGTACTAAATAAAAATAATAATAAAACGGAGAAATTTCCATATATGATAACTATATTGAATTAATTAGAACAGATAAAAACATTTGGTATATCCATAATAATATATAGAGCTCATTCACGGACACAATCTAATAATTTTAAAAATAAATGAATTTCCTGCTTGCCTCGCTCCGGTGCTGCCTGCCCCTCTTGCTTCCGGTGCTGCTCATTAGGCTCATGAATAAATACTTCATTGAGCTGGTGGGCGGACCGGGGGACGGTGGGGTGGCGGCGCTGGGGCGAGGGGAGTATGGGGCTCACAAAATGTTTTTGTATTGTCCTATTTTGGATTGATTCCACCCTTATAGGGTTAACGTTTTGATCCTAAGAGACCTTAGTGGATATTAGCTCCCTACTCTAATTACTCTCATTCCACAGCTGATAGGAGGGTGGGTGTCCTCAGTATAGTCTGTCTTTAAATGTGCAACTCTGTTATCCATACTTTATGCTATGAGTAAGGCTGGGGTCACACACACAGATATTTGTGCAGATATTGTTCACAGATCTCTGGTTGCAGTGAAATCATGGACACATGGTTCCATTTTGTGGCTGTGTACAAATGGTACAATGTGTCCATGATTTCACTGCAACCAGAGATCTGTGAACAATATCTGCCCAGATATCTGTGAGTGTGACCCCAGCCAAAGAGTCATGAGAAGGACTCGAAACATATAAGCCTGACTTTTATATTCAATGGAAATTGATTTTAAAGAATTTTGAATAAAGGCTTGTTTTAATGGAAGTATATCGTGACGCCGGAAACCCACTTTATTTCACCAGCCACACATACACAGGCACAAATAATAATGCTCACATAACCAGATTGCTAGCCTTTGAAATGTTTCAGTTTAGACTTGTGGGAACTGAGTCTTTCTATAATCTATTGGCTGTGGCTGCCCCACAATTTCGCTGGTGTGCCATCCCCAGTAGGGATGAGCGAGTTGCTTGTCACTACTCGGTACTCGCACGAATATCTCGGTACTCGGGGTACTCGGCGGGTACCGAGTAATCTCGCAATACTCTTGCTATGCTCGGGTCCACCTCCCTGCAGGTTGGCGCTCTTTACAGAGCCAGCCCGCATGCAGGGATTGGCTGACAGCCACTGTAAAGACACAGCCCTGTTGGTTGTGGCATTACAGTGATTGGCTGGCCGCACAGCGTGATCAAGTCTTTATAAGACCTGACCACGCTGTGCTCGTCACTCTGCTCCACAGAAAGTCAGTGTAGGGAGAGCTGCTGATGATTGAGGGACAGATTTGTGGCCTTTCAGCTAGTGTAGGTGCAGGGCTGACATCCTAATTACCACAAATTGTTTTAAAAAAAACACAACACAGAGAAAATTTTTTATTAGAAATAAAAAAAAAAAGCCATTAGGGACTCCATCTTTAATTAAAAAAATCCTCTTCCGTCCGACGTAGTCCAAAACGCGATGTCCTCTCTGGTACATCCCCTGTGCATAGATATAGATGTCTATGCACAGGGAATGAGCAGACTGAGAACAATCGCAGCTCTGCTACATCATCTCTGTGAGCAGGCGGGCTCTAGGACCCTGGAGCTACGGCAGCCTGCACAGAACAGACAGCTGGACTCGGCTCGCAAAGTGACAGCAGTTACTTTGCGAGTTTCCCAGAGATTACTCGCACAGTAATCAGACCAATGCAAGTCAGAGTCTCTGACAAAACTAGGATTGATATTGATTTGCATTGGACTCGTTGCTGTGCGAGTAATTGCTGGGAAACTCGCAGAGTGCCGAGTCCTGCGAGTCCCTTACTACTCGCTGAGTAACGAGTCCTAGCGAGTAGATTCGCCCATCCCTATTCCGCATGGATGGCCAGAGGACAGGGGAGATGAGGAGGATGATGAGGCCAGCATGGCCAGTCATGCTGTTGGTGAGGACCCAGAAGTCTTGCCTGTTTACAGTCTGGCGCACATGGCTGACTTTGTTACCCTGCCTGTCTCGTGACCCATGCATTATCAACATCTTGGCGGACACTCATTACTGGTTGGTGACACTTTTAGACCCACACTACAAGGAGAACTTTATTTCTCTTATTCCCGAGGCGGAGAGGTCTACAAAAATGCAGCAGTACCAGAAGGCCATAGTCGCGGGATTAGTAAAAAATTCCCATCTGAAAATGCTAGCGGCAGAGGTCACGATTCAGTGGACAACCAAGGCGTCCGTCTGAGAGAGGCACAAGTCCAATCCAACAGAGGTAGGGGAACGCTCTCTCAAAGGTCTGGGACAGTTTTCTCATCACCTCCCGTAGCATTGGCCCTGAGGTGCGGGGCAGTGTCACAAGGACTGCAAAGTTTCCCAAGATGCTGAGGGAGCACCTTGCCGATCGTACAAAAGTGCCTCTAGATTCCTCTGTGCCTTATAATTATTGGGTATCCAAGCTGGACACGTGGCAGAAATTGGCTCTCTACGCCTTGGAAGTCCTGGCCTGCCCTGCCACTAGTGTTTTTAGTGTCGCAGGTGGAATCATTACTGATAAACGCACCCGCCTGTCAACTGAAAATGCTGACAGTCTGACTCTGATCAAGATGAACAAGGGTTGGATTGGGCCTGACTTCACCACACCACCACCAAATGATAGCGGAATTTAAATTTTGTGCCAGTAAATTGCCATGCACCTCCACACACCCACACATCGGTACACACTTCATGACTTTGGCTACTTGCTGTACTGCTCGTCCTTCACCTCATCCGCCACCATTATATGATCAGTGCCATCGTGGTTCATGATGCCACGAAAACATAATTTTTTTACATCATATATATGATGATGATGACCCTAACCGTTCAAAAGTTAGGCATTAGTTTCATGTATACCCCCAGGGTAAATGTTTTAGTCCATGCTTACAAAATGGGCATTACAAGTACAGGAGACCCGCTCCTTTGTAGTGGGAACAATATTTAGAGTTGGTGTATGTTAGTTTTTTGGATTATATGAAAGATTTTCTTTTTTTTAATTGTGTGGCACTCCCATGCCCCTGGAAAGAAACATACATGAAGGCCTCTTTAATTGATGTGCCCATTATAAGGAAGCGTGTGTTTTGTAGTATTGCCCTAGGCAGGGAAGCCAAAAATTGGGAGGCACCAATATGCCACTGGATAGAGGTGTGCATGAGGGCCTTTTCAAAAAATGTGCCCATTGTAAGCAAGTGGGTCTGCTGTAGTATTTCTCTAGGCAGGGAAGCCAAAAATTGTATTAGACATACTACATAGGTTTTTGGAGAGATTCTATACCAGTAACTCAAATGCACAATTTTGGCTGCTTTTCTAGGGTCACTAGGGACGCCCCCTAGTGGTCATCTCTGCACCTGGGCAATAGACATGGGTAAGCTTGAGCACAATTCCTATGTTGCTAAAAATGCTGTTTAATGGTATATGGGATAACAAGCAGTGTATTGCTGTAATGGGAAGGGGGAAGTAATGACTGAACCCTCCATACACTACTAAGCTGAAGCTCTCAACCATTGTATACGAGTATTGCACAATAGTTTTTGTTTGATATAGCTACCATGAATATGTCTTGAAGTGGGAGGGAAAAAAAGACCTTAACCCCTTACTGTTCTCTTTATCCAGATCCATGTAAAATCTACTTTTTTAATATCTGAGCACTTTTGTACCTGCAAATTTTTAACCTTTTGATGAAATAATAAAAGCATCTTTATGAAAAGCAGCCAAAATTGTGCATTTGAGTTACTGGTATAGAATCTCTCCAAAAACCTATGTAGTATGTCTAATATGATATGTGGGAGAGTCCCAATACTTTGTAAATATTATTCATGTTTATCCTGGATATATAAAACAAGCTAAAAATTGTGTAGCACTTCAATGCCCCTGGATAGAGACGTACATGAGAGCCTTTTTCAATAATGTGCCCATTTGAAGCAGTTGGGTCTTTTGTAGGATTGCCCTAGACAGAGAAGCCAAAAATTTGGAGGCATTTCGATGCCCCTGGAAAGTAACATGGAGGAGAGCCTCTAAAAATTGTTCCCATTACAAAGGAGCGGGTCTCCTGTACTTGTAATGCCCATTCTGGAAGCATGGACTAAAACATTTACCCCTGGGGGGTATACATGAAACTAATGCCTAACTTTTGAACGGTTAGGGTCATCATCATCATATATATGATGTAAAAAAATTATGGTTTTGTGGCATCATGAACCACGGTCACACTGATCATATGATGGTGGCGGATGCGGAGAAGGAGGAGCAGTACAGCAAGTAGCCAAAGACATGAAGTCTGTACCGATGTGTGGGTATGCGAAGGTGCATGGGAATCTACCGGCACAAAATTTAAATCCTGCTATCATTTGGTGGTGGTGTGGTGAAGTCAGGCCCAATCCAACCCTTGTTCATCTTGATTAAAGTCAGCCTGTCAGCATTTTCAGATGACAGGTGGGTGCGTTTATCAGTAATGATTCAACCTGCAGCACTAAAAACACGATCTGACAAAACGCGACTCCTTCTGCAACTTTGCAAACTTTGCATTCCTTGTGACATTACCCCGCATCTCAGGGCCTGTAGTACGGGAGGTGCTTAGAAAAGTGTCCCAGATCTTTGAGAGTGTTCCCCTACCTCTGCTGGATTGGACTTGTGCCTCTCTCTTCCGGACGCCTTGGTTGTCCACAGAATCGTGACCTCTGCCGCTAGCATTTTCAGAAGGGAATTTTTTTAATAATTCCGCGACTATGGCCTTCTGGTACTGCTGCATTTTTGTAGACCTCTCTGCTTCGGTAATTAGAGAAATAAAGTTCTCCTTGTAGCGTGGGTCTAAAAGTGTCACCAACCAGTAATGAGTGTCCGTCAAGATCTTGATAACACGAGGGTCACGACACAGGCAGCGTAATATAAAGTCAGCCATGAGTGCTAGACTGTTAACAGTCAAGAATTCTGGGTCCTCACCAACAGCATGACTGACCATGCTGACCTCCTCCTCCTCCTCTCCCCTGTCCTCTGGCCATCCACGCTGAACCAATGGTCTGACGGTTGCGCATGTATTACCGTCAATTCTGAATGAAAGTAGCTCTATTTCTTCATCCTCCTCCTCCTCGTCATAGTCCTCCAATGCACGTTGGGATGAGATGAGGCTGGGCTGTGTGTAATCACACAGTACAGTTTCTCGCTGCAAGTCATCGCGCTCTGCCTGCAATGCATCGTCTTTGATTTTGAGCAGAGAGCGTTTTAGAAGACAGAGAAGCGGGATGGTGACGCTAATGATGGCTTTATCACCGCTCACCATCTTGGTGGAGTCCTCAAAGTTTTGGAGAACGGTACATATGTCGGACATCCATGTCCACTCCTGAGGTCTTATGTGTGGAGTTTGAACCGTATACCGACGGCCTAGTTGATGCTGGTACTCAACAACTGCCCTCTTCTGCTCACAAATCCTGACCAACATGTGCAGTGTGGAATTCCATCGTGTGGGGACATCACACACCAGTCTGTGAGCCGGAAGCTGCAAACGCCGCTGAAAGCCGGCAAGGCCGGCAGAAGCAGTAGGTGACTTTATAAAATGGGCACACAGGCGGCGTACTTTGACGAGCAGATCAGACAGCTCCTACCCGGATTTAATAAACCGCTGAACCACGAGGTTGAGCACATGGACCACGCATGGAACATGTGTCAGCTCGCCTCGCCTCAGAGCCGCCTCAAGGTTCCAGCCATTGTCACACACGACCATGCCTGGCTGTAGGTTCAGCGGTGTGAGCCGGTGATCTGCCTGCTGTTTCAGAGCTGTCCACAACTCTTCAGCGTTGTTGGGTTTGTCACCTACGCATATTAGCTTCAGCACAGCCTGTTGCCGCTTAGCCGAGGCAGTGCTGCAGTGCTTCCAGCTTGGGACTGGTGTGGAGGGTGAAGTGGTGGATGAGGAGGAGGAGGAGCATGACGTGCCAGAGCTGTACACTGTGGGTGAAACCCTGACTGAGTTAGGGCCTGCAATCCTCGGTGTCAGAAGGACGTGTTCCGTCCCAAGGTCAGACTGGGCCCCGGCTTCCAGAATATTAACCCAGTGTGCCGTCAGCGAGATGTATCGGCCCTGCCCGCAAGCACTTGTCCACGTGTTCGTGGTTAGGTGGACTTTTCCTGAAACTGCGTTGTTAAGGGCACGTATGATGTTTTGGGACACGTGCTTATGTAATGAGGGGACGGCACACCGGAAAAATAGTGTCGGCTGGGGACCGAGTAACGTGGGACAGCCGCCGCCATTAGGTTGCGGAATGCTTCCGTCTCCACCAGTGGGTAGTAGGGGTAAGAGTGCTATCCCTGGGTAGTAGGGGTAAGAATGCTGTCCCTGGGTAGTAAGGGTAAGAGTGCTGTCCCTGGGTAGTAGGGGTAAGAGAGCTGTCCCTGGGTAGTAGGGGTAAGAGAGCTGTCCCTGGGTAGTAGGGGTAAGAGAGCTGTCCCTGGGTAGTAGGGGTAACAGGGCTGTCCCTGGGTAGTAGGGTAAGAGGGCTGTCCCTGGGTAGTAGGGTAAGAGGGCTGCCTGTGTAGTAGGGAAGGGGCTGTCCCTGTGTAGTAGGGGCAAGAGGGCTGTCCCTGGGTATTAGGGGTAAGAGGGTTGTCCCTGGGTATTAGGGGTAAGAGGGCTGTCCCTGGGTAGTATGGGTAAGAGGGCTGTCCCTGGGTAGAATGGGTAAGAGGGCTGTCCCTGGGTAGTATGGGTAGAGGGTGTCCTGGTAGTATGGTAAGAGGGCTGTCCCTGGGTAGTATGGGTAAGAGGGCTGTCCCTGGGTAGTATGGGTAAGAGGGCTGTCCCTGGGTAGTATGGGTAAGAGGGGTCATGGTCCCTGGGTAGTGGGTAGGGTAAGGTAAGGGCTGTCCCTGGGTGTGGTAAGGGTTAAGGGGAGAGGCTTCTGGGCAGCAGCCTCAGAGTCTAAGATGGATTGCTCCCTTAGTTAAGGGTTTCCTGTGTCTGCTATGATTGAATGATGTAATCATTCTGCAACTCTCATTCTGGGAGACTTTACCATTCCCATAAACAGCCCCATCTCCCCATCTGCATCCCAGCTCCTCTCTCTAACCACCTCTCTTGGCCGCTCACAGCTTTCAACCTCTCAGACACACAAAGATGGTAAAACCCTAGACCTGGGCTTTGTTCGGATTTGCTCAACCTCCTCCTTAGATAACTCGCCTCTTTCCCTCTCTGACCATAACATTCTCTCCTTCACACTCACTAGCCCTCGCCCACCACAGCTTAGTCCGACCTATCACACATTCAGAAATCTACAGGCCATTAACCCTCATACACTCACAGACTCTCTCATCTCATCACTGTCCCCAATCTCGTCACTCCCCTGTCCAGATCTGGCAGTAAATCATTACAATGACACTCTCAGAAGCTCCCTGGACCAAGTAGCGCCCCTCACCCTCAGAACCTCCAAACACAGAAGAAAACAGCCTTGGTTCTCAGCGCAAACTAGATTCCTCCAGCAATGCTTTAGGAGTGCTGAACACCTATAGAGGAAAACCCGCACACCAGAAGACTTTATCTATTACAAATTAATGCTAAAAACCTACAACTCTGCCTTCATCTTGCCAACCAGACCTACTTCACCACCCTGATCTCCAAACTATCCAACAATCCAAAGAAACTCTTGATACCTTTCACTCTCTAATCAGTCCAAAGTGCAAGCCCCAATCACTGACCTCTGTGCTGATGAGATCTGGCTTCTTACTTTATGGAGAAAATAGATAACATCCACCAGGAAATCAGCTCCCAGCCCCCAAGCGCTGCCACCCCCTTTCTTTCCTACATCTTCTCTGGCTCACTCTCCAGATTTGACCCAGTCACAGAAGAAGAAGTCGGCAGGCTCCTCTCTTCCTCCCATACCACTACATGCAATACTGACCCCATTCCCTCACACCTACTCCAGTCCCTCTCGTCACCACTCACCTAACCAAAATCTTCAACCTCTCCTCTCTCTTCTGACATCTTACCCTCCTCATTCAAACACTCTATCATTACTCCATTATTAAAGAAACCTTCTCTTGACCCATCCATCCCATCACGCAAACAACTACAGACCTGTCTCCAACCTCCCCTTCATCTGTAATCTCTTGGAGCGCTGGTCTACTCACCTCACTATTACCTCTCCACTCACTTCTTCTAGATCCATTACAGTCTAGTTTCCGCCCCCTTCACACTACAGAAACTGCCCTCATCAAAGTGACCAATGACCTTCTGACAGCAAAACGTAATGGTGACCACTGTCTGCTTATTCTCCTTGACCTCTCTGCAGCCTTTGACACCGTTAACCACCATCTCCTACTCTCTATGCTGCACTCCATCACCATAAAGGACACACTCTTCCTGGCTCTCATCCTATCTTTCTGACCATTCTTACAGTGTATCATTCCTGGCTCCACTTCCTCCCCTTTTCCTCTCACCATTGTGGGCCCTCAGGGTTTGTTCACTCTTCATTTAGCTGGGGGCCTTGAATTTAACACCTCTCTAGCTGATCCTATTTGTTGCTGCCATGTCCTGAGTTGATGGCACTGCTGGACATCTTTATGATCGTTCCTCATCTCCTGCACTAGTTTCCTTTGCCGACCACTGTGTCTACAGTCCTAAGTGTTGCCTATTTCTTGTTGTCCCTAATACCAAGAAATAAACTGGCAAATACTTTCCATCATGTAAGACCATCAAGGAGGCGTCTGAATGTTTTCTGCTGCCAAATAATGACCCGCCAATATCCAGCTAATGTCACTAAGAACAAGGAGTCCTGGAGGTGATGACCCGGCCCCACAGAGCCCTGATATCAGTCCGGTATCTACATATAGTTGTGTCCTGCATCACATGACCTGACGCTGCTGGTCTGGATAGATTTCTAGATTGATGATTTATCAAGGACAAAATTGTAATTGTGTGAAAAAAAACAATGTCTCCAAGCGTCCTAACCCCGAGGAGACCCCAGACTTACCACAGGTGATGACCCCGAGGAGACCGCCGGACTTACCACAGGTGATGACCCCGAGGAGACCCCCAGACTTACCACAGGTGATGACCCCGAGGAGACCCCCAGACTTACCACAGGTGATGACCCCGAGGAGACCCCCGGACATACCACAGGTGATGACCCTGAGGAGACCCCAGACTTACCACAGGTGATGACCCCGAGGAGACCCCCAGACTTACCACAGGTGATGACCCCGAGGAGACCCCGGACATACCACAGGTGATGACCCGAGGAGACCCCCAGACTTACCACAGGTGATGACCCAGAGGAGACCCCCAGACTTACCACAGGTGATGACCCCATTACTGTAGGTGTAAGAGTAACGCTCCCCAGAGGCACGACAGGGATTAACGATTCCAGAATAGCAGCAATATTGTTCAGCACAGCACCTGAGGAAGGAAAATAGAGAATAAGGTCATCGGGGCCATTGTGCTGGGAAGGGGGGGGGATGATGGCTGTAAAAAACATGATAGTCCATAGAGAACCAATACTATTAACCCTTTTTTGGCAGTGTGATTTTTCCTTGCTGGATTTTCATTGTTTTTGCCCTTTCTTCTAAGTGGCAGAAATATTGAATATCAATACTTTTTTGATAATACATTAGGTGACATATGAGAGTGATTTTTCCAATAGGACCAGATTTGATTCTATTAATGTTATATGAAAGATTATTGATCATTCTGGAGGTTAATAATATATTATCATCCATATATTTGTGGAGCCCACTGGGACAGGGTACTCGGTACCGGACCGGGTTGCTGCTGGGGATGTCACGGAGGTCCTGGTCCGGACCGTGTCCCGGGTTCTCACAAGTAAAAGGGAATATATACAGGGGATAAAGTTTGTCGTGACGCCACTCACGGTTTGTGGTCAATGATGGGACCACCGCTGCAGCGCTTCTCTGCCAGGAGGATGGATGGGCTGCAGCCAGATGGATGAGCCCGCCGTGGGTCGGGCTGCTCCTAACAGGAATGAAAGGTATGAAAACAGTTCTTTATCCTTGGAATCAAACACGGACACACAGGCAGGGTTCACCGTGTTTACTTGTCAGCTCTTCCAAACAGTTTACAGCAGTTCTCAGTACAGTTCTTCAACACAAGTTCAGTCACTTTACTCCGGTTTTTGCTAAACCCACTGCAGCCAGGCTGTCTCTCACTGAGTCCCCTCACTCCTTCTAAGTCCTTTCCAGGCTGTGGTGTCTCTCTCTAAAGTGTCTCCGGACAGTATAGCGGCAGCTCGGACCCCTGTGGGTCCTCGGGGTTGCTGCTGTGCTTCCTATCCTTGGTGTGGGAACTCCAACTTAGAATTGAAGCTCCCCGTTGGTGAATCTGGGGATACCGGGTTAATCTTCGGTCCCCTTCAGAGCCGACACTCTGCTGTGTGCCTAGCCTGCAATAGCCCTCTCCCGCAAGGCACTACCAGGCTCCTTCTAACCCGTGTGACTCCAGCTTCAATAGGGAAGACTACTCCGCCTGTAGTTGGTCTATGCTGCTGTGTTCCTTGTACCCAGTACTGCTGGTCCGTCTCTTTCCTCGCACTCCCTTGGGAAGCAGACTATGGATGAGCTTTCTCTCCATGGTTTCTCTGGCTCTCTGGATTCTGCGTCTCCATCAGCCCAACCCCACTGGGATGTGTGTCTCTGTCTTTGCTTCTCAGCCTACCTCGGCCTACTGTGTCTTTTGAGCTCGGCACCCTCGGCCTACTAGGACTGTACTGTTCGGCTCACTGTAGCCTACTAACTCCTTCCTCCTCCTCTTCCTCTATTTGTACCTTCTGGCACCTGACCTACGCGCTTCCACCCACTGTCCTCTAAATCCACCACCCCTTGCCTGCCTAGAGTCCCGGGCTCCGGGTTGGGTGCTGCCTCCTAGTGGTGTGTTGGATGTCTGTGAGAGTGTTTAGTGTATAAACTGTCTTTCCTCCTACCTGGCTGCAGTTCCCTATGTGGCCACCCTGGTCGCAGGGGCACCACATTCCCTCGGAATTAAACCGGCGTGTCCCCACGCTGTCCGGCATGGACCCCCCTGAAAAAGGCATTTTATTTTTAATAATAATAACATTAATCAGCACTTATTCATCCATTTAAGGAGGCACGGGTCTTGTAATGTTACATTAACTATATACATTTGTCCACGGGTGTTTCTGCTTAGGAGGTCTGGATTCACTTACACCACCCCCAGGCACTTGCTTTCACTAACTTAGTGTGCATGGGGTTAATCCAGATCCTCCACCCTCTGGACACCCTACCGGGTTAAATGCTAAAAACACTTTATTCACATTATTCTTAAAAACATTACTTTTTCTGTGAAAGTACAAACTTTAGCAAAAAGGCACATTACTTTCTAGTAAAAGTATAAAAGTTCCAAAAAGTTCCAAAAAGTGCAAAACTTCAAAAAGGCACTCTGCATCTCAGTTCAAAGTTCTATGCACAGTCCTAAAAGTACAAGTTGGTCTTAAAACCAATGGGGAGCACACTGGGTGCTCAACTATATACAAATAAGTTCTTATCACATAATTGTCCGTGATATTGATTGTTCAAATGACATATAAGACAAACAGGGGAAAAGGCTAACATTCATTCAGGATTGGGATGGGGCCATCAAGGATTACATCGCATTCACACTTACTGTCCTTGCAGCAGGATCCGGGTCTTTACTCTTGATCCTTCTTTTCCATCTTCCATGGCAATACTTGCGGTGCTCTCCGTCTGGGAAACAATTCCAGGTCTTGCAGGGTCTGTATCAGCAAGTAGCTTTCCGGTGTTTGCTTGGCTGCGTCTACTGTTATCTTTGCTGCAACAGTCTCTTTTTGATTTAGGGAACCCGTGTTAGTAAGTGGATCCGTGTGAGCTGGTGAATCCGTGTAACTGACTGGATCAGGTTCAGGATCCTCTAGGGCTGGGGGCTCATCTTCCTCTTGCATCCTTAAGCACAGTCTCTTCACCTTAACCCCATAGGGACCTCTCTCTCCTTGGACGAAATTATAAGAGACCCATTCACCAATAGTCACTTTCCTGTCCGGGTGGTCCGCAGGTAAGTATCCCTCTACATCTCGCCTGTTGATGAATATGTCTCTTGATGCACTGGGTTCACGGGCAAATGAGAATCTTTTATCCTCGATTATTTTTACAATCCACCCTTGATGTCTTGGAGATCTGCGCACCTCCTCATCATGTCTGGCTACAGCCTTAGCTTCTTTTGTACGGGCAATGACTATTTGTTTGTGTACCTGCCTCTCGATCTCCTCTTTTTCCCATTTGCGCACACAGCATCTTATGTACTCCTCTCGGGTTATCAGTTCTGCAAGGCCTCTCGGGCCACCGGGGTCACCAAGAAATCCTATTAGGTCATCATTGGCTTCATCTTTCTCCCACCAGCAATGGAGTTGCTCCCCTTTCACCTCTGCGGTTGTTGGTGCGAGTATCAGGGGTTCCGGCAGCGGTAACCATCCCTTCGGTAAGGCTCTTAATGGGTCAGTCTCTCAAGGCAGGGCGCAGTCAGTGTAGCTTCGGGAATGGATAAGTCAATCAAAGTAGTGGTGTGGCATATTTCCTCGCTCCCGATGCGACTACTGGAGGCGCCAATCCAGCCATCTTGCGCAGGCACAGACTGCAAGTTTTGGTTAATGTCTATTTGAATCCGGGTCCGCTGCTCCGCTTGGGCCCGGGTCATCTGTAAAGACAGCAGCCGCAGCACACCCCTCCGGGTGTCTTGGATCTCCGGACGTCGTTCTCCGCCCTCCGCCATGCTGTTTCAATCACCGTCACTCTATCCCTGGCTAGGCACCTCCACGAATGCACTCTGTGGGCCCTCCGGGATCACTTCAGGTCTCTTGACTGCAGCTCTCTCTTTGGCGTCCTCTCCTTCCGTCCACATGTACTCTGATGGCGACTGCTTTTCTTCCGGTCCTTTGTCCCGCCTCTTCCAGGTGACTATTTCCTCTTCGGCTCCTGCCAACTCCTCATTAGTAGGTCGATTTGGGTGCGGAGGTTCCTCCTTTGGATTGATCGCTGGCTCCCCCGGAGTTAAGGGGAGCCAGGGCGGGCCTTTCTTTTCCCGCTTTGGACTGAGCCGGCTCACGATGGAGTATGGGCACGCCTCCCTTGCACATGGCCTCAGGCTCCTATGGCAGCCATTAAGCCCAGATTTGGCAGGAAAAGTCCAGAACACGTTGTTTAGGCACACGGGGTCCGGTTTTTTGTACCGGGTCCATCCTGTTCGTGACGCCAGGTTGTGGAGCCCACTTGGACCGGGTACTCGGTACCCGATCCGAGTTGCTGCTGGGGATGTCACGGAGGTCCTGGTCCGGACCATGTCCCAGGTTCTCACAAGTAAAAGGGAATATATACAGGGGATAAAGTTTGTCGTGACGCCACCCATGGTTTGTGGTCAATGATGGGACCACCGCTGCAGCGCTTCTCTGCCAGGAGGATGGATGGGCTGCAGCCACATGGATGAGCCCGCCGTGGGTCGGGCTGCTCCTGACAGTAGTGAAAGGTATGAAAACAGTTCTTTATCCTTGGAATCAAACACGGACACACAGGCAGGGTTCACCAGGTTTACTTGTCAGCTCTTCCAAACAGTTTACAGCAGTTCTCACTACAGTTCTTCAACACAAGTTACAGTCACTTTACTCCGGTTTTTGCTAAACCCACGGCAGCCAGGCTGTCTCTCTCTGAGACCCCTCACTCCTTCCAAGTCCTTTCCAGGCTGTGGTTTCTCTCTCTAAAGTGTCTCCGGACAGTATAGTGGCAGCTCAGACCCCTGTGGGTCCTCTGGGTTGCTGCTGTGCTTCCTATCCTTGGTGTGGGAACTCCAACTTAGAATTGAAGCTCCCCGTCGGTGAATCTGGGGATACCGGGTTAATCTTCGGTCCCCTTCAGAGCCGACACTCTGTTGTGTGCCTAGCCTGCAATAGCCCTCTCCTGCAAGGCACTACCAGGCTCCCTCTGACCCGTGTGACTCCAGCTTCAATAGGGAAGACTACTCCGCCGGTAGTTGGTCGATGCTGCTGTGTTCCTTGGACCCAGTACTGCTGGTCCGTCTCTTTCCTCACACGCCCTTGCAAATAGATGAAGAGTGTGAGTGGTGATCTATACTGCTGCTCATCATCATTGTGCAGGGTGAGATGAAGACTGGAATAATTCTTTCTTTTTTAATAAAATTATAAAAGGTTAAAATTGTAAGTACCGTATATACTCGTGTATAAGCCGACCGGTGTATAAGCCGACCCCCCTACTTTTGCCCCCAAAACCTGGGAAAACCTATTAACTCGTGTATAAGCCGAGGGTGGACCCCAGCACAGGTATACAGCAGCCTCCCAGTGGTAGTAAACAGCAGCCTCCCCAGTGGTAGTATACAGCAGCCTCCCCAGTGGTGTATACAGGCCCCAGTGGTGTATACAGCAGCCTCCCCAGTGGTGTATACAGCAGCCTCCCCAGTGGTGTATACAGGCCCCAGCGGTGTATACAGCAGCCTCCCCAGTGGTGTATACAGGCCCCAGTGGTGTATACAGCAGCCTCCCCAGTGGTGTATACAGCATCCTCCCCAGTGGTGTATACAGGCCCCAGTGGTTTATACAGCAGCCTCCCCAGTGGTGTATACAGGCCCCAGCAGTGTATACAGCAGCCTCCCCAGTGGTATATACAGGCAGCCCCAGTGGTGGTATATACAGGCAGCCCCAGTGGTGGTATATACAGGCAGCCCCAGTGGTGGTATATACAGGCAGCCCCAGTGGTGTATACATGCAGCCCCAGTGGTGGTATATACAGGCAGCCCCAGAGGTGGTGTGTACAGGCAGCCCCAGTGGTGGTTTATACAGGCAGCCCCAAAGGTGTATACAGGCAGCCCCAGTGGTGGTATATACAGGCAGCCCCAGTGGTGGTATATACAGGCAGCCCCAGTGGTGTATACATGCAGCCCCAGTGGTGGTATATACAGGCAGCCCCAGTGGTGGTTTATACAGGCAGCCCCAAAGGTGTATACAGGCAGCCCCAGTGGTGGTATATACAGGCAGCCCCAGAGGTGTATACAGGCAGCCCCAGTGGTGGTATATACAGGCAGCCCCAGTGGTGGTATATACAGGCAGCCCCAAATGTGTATACAGGCAGCCCCAGTGGTGGTATATACAGGCAGCCCCAGAGGTGTATACAGGCAGCCCCAGAGGTGGTATATACAGGCAGCCCCAGTGGTGGTATATACAGGCAGCCCCAGAGGTGGTAAATACAGGCAGCCCCAGTGGTGGTTTATACAGGCAGCCCCAGTGGTGGTTTATACAGGCAGCCCCAGGGGTGGTATATACAGGCAGCCCCAGTGGTGGTATATACAGGCAGCCTCAGTGGTGGTATATACAGGCAGCCCCAGAGGTGTATACAGGCAGCCCCAGAGGTTTATACAGGCAGCCCCAGTGGTGGTATATACAGGCAGCCCCAGAGGTGTATACAGGCAGCCCCAAATGCTGGCACTTGCCCCCCTGCTTGTAAGCCCCCCCCACCCCGGCTGCTTAACTTACCATCCAGGAGGGACCTGCGCGAGCGATTTAAAATACCAGGCATGGTAAGATAAGCAGCCGGGGGGGGGGCTTACAAGCAGGGGGGCAAGTGCCAGCATTTGGGGGCATATATTTAGATATGCACTGCTTCCCCCTGCCGCTGATTGACAGGGGGAAGCAGTGCATATATAATGAGCGGCCCCACGTGATGGGGCGCTCATTCAACAGCCTCCCCCCGCCTCCTCCAGCCTCCCTAGCCCTGGACACAGCCCCCACTACCGTATTGACCCGTGTATAAGCCGAGGGGGAGACTTTTCAGCCCAATTTTTGGGCTGAAAAACTCGGCTTATACACGAGTATATACGGTAGTAATCATTCACAGTCCATAGATAATACCGGGCACTACCAGACATCGGGTCTTTCTTCTGTGCAGCAATTAGGCAGCATGCAGGTGCACCAAGGTGTTCTCACTTCAGATAAGATCTTCATATTCACATATAGAAAAGCAAAGAGGGCACTCACCCATCTGGTGCTACAATGTTTCCTTTATTCCGGATGGATTTACACATGGTGCAGGGAGGGTGTGGCAGACGGTGGACGATGACTCGTTTCATGCTAATAAGCAATTCTATTGGTGTTATGACAAATAGTTGTCCACCGTCTGCCACCCCCTCCCTGCACCATGGGTAAATGAATCCGGAATTAAGGAAAAATTGTAGCACCAGATGAGTGAGTGCTAGAGAAGGGCGAGCAGTAAAATGCTGGGGTGCTCCATGCTCGGGGGCTCAATCCGAGCAATGAGCCCAATGTTGTCCTATGGGAAACTGAAGCATTTTTCCGGCAGCACCCCGACGGTCAGCATAAACCCTAAAAATGTCACAAATGTATAAGAACAGAGATCAAATGACATGGGAACAGCATGGGAAGACGCCTGTCAGCATTTCTGACTCCCAGGTCACTGCGGTGAACAATGTTCTCTGAGGATTACGTCACTTTTACAGACTCACAATAAAACGTCCAAAAATGAAACCAAAATGGATTTTCCTGAGGAAAATGTTAACGGCTCATACCCACTTGTGAGACAGAGTTGGTGTATTTTTTTTTTTTTTTCATTACATTAAAGTTTTAAGAAAATAATTTGTGAGGCACTCCAATGCCCCATGGAACAGACATGGAGGAGGGCCTCTTTACATAATGTTTCCATTATTAGGAAGCGGTTTTCCCATAGGGTTGCTCTAAGCAGTGTTGACAAAAATTGGGAGGCACTCCGATACCCCTGGGTAGAGACGTAGAGAATGGCCTCATAAAACCAACCTTCCCATTACAAAGTAGTGGGTCTCCTATACTTGTAATGCCCATGCCCTAAGTATGGGCTGACAAACATTTACCCCTGGGGGTATACATGAATATACTGTACAATTATTTTTTTTTGTTACGGGCACCATAAACACCCTTTAAAACTATTATGTGGGTGTTGTATCATGGACCACGGTCACCCTGGTGATATGGTGGTGGAGGAGAAGGAGAAGGAAGAGGACTAGAGCAAATGGCCAAAATCAGGAAGCGTATAGCCATATGTGAGGGTGAAGAGGAGTGACCCATCCCAGGATATGGGGTACTCAGAAACCGGGCTGTTTTATAGTTCCAGAGAGCTACAGATCAAGATCCAGCTCCATGGCCCTGGGTGCAGCTGTAAAAAGGGGATTCTGGCTTGGTAGTAGGATAAGGGCTTGTGGAAAGGGAGGTTTTCGTGATTCCACCCAAGGTACGTGGCTATACATGGTCACCGCTGCTTCAGAACTGATGATGATGATGGATGGGCAGCTAGGGTGTAGTGGCTCCCCACGGGTGGAGTGATTCCCAAGGGCAGTAGATACAGGAGGGATGTAAGGAGCACAATAGCAGGCGCAAAGCACAGACACACTCACAGTTTTGTGTTTTCTCAGTTCATTTACTTGTACTAATGTAGTTCGGGTTGATGTTATTAGTGGCCCTTGCTTGAGAGTAACTCTGGGTTATCCTCACCGGCAGGTTCTGAGGCCACCTCACTGCACTTGGTTTGTAGGCTCTGCTACTGCTTTGGCCTAGCTGCTAACCATCTGTTACTCCTGCGAGGTGCCGGTGTGGCAGGCAACTCGAGTCCTTTACTAGTCTCTCATCCCCGGTGATGGTTTCTGAACGATCTACTTTGTTTTGCCTCTGGGCACAGTGTGACTAGGGAACTTGGAATTCTCTGCACTCCGGTATTGACTGCCGGGACGTTAGGCCCTGCACAGCCTTGGACTCTGGTGTTTCTTTTTTGCTCTGTCCTCTGGGGTGAGCACGGTGACTCTCGGCTCCCCAGGTGTTCCTTCACTTCCTCAGACCCTTGCCTCTGGCCTTTTCCGCTGAGTTAGTGATCCTGGGACGAGCTAAGGCAACTTCCAGTCCATCAGGATATCTTCCTTAGTCCTCCTAAGAACTGAACTGACTAGCTCTGCCCCAGACAAGAATTTATAGGGGAGCTCACCCTGAAACTGGGTTTAGATCTCCCCCTTCAGGCCTAGAGGTGGAAGGGTGTTCTGTGCGGTTGCTGCCTGGTGTGAATATGTGGCACCCTGCTCACGCAGGCAGCCACAGACTTCACTAATGCACAGCTGGGTTTCCACAGCAGGTAATAATAATAATAATAATAATATTTATTCATTTATATAGTGCTATTGATTCCATAGCACTTTACATACATGGGGTGTCTCTCTTGGAGCTCACAATCTAAATATCCTATCAGTATGTCTTTACAATGTGGGAGGAAACCAGAGTACCCCGAGGAAACCCACGCAAACACAGGGAGAACATATAAACTCCTTACAGATGTTGTCCTTAGTGTCCTTGGTGGGAATTGAACCCAGGACTTCAAGACCCCAGTGCTGCAAAGGCTGCAGTGCTAACCACTTGAGCCACCGTGCTGCCCAGGTACCTACTACATACAACACCTTCCACCCCGGCACAGTAGGGGGAGCTCAACTTGCTGCCGTTAGGCAAGATCCCCTATAAATACTGCTGCTGGGGGAGGAGTTAGTCAGAGTGTGCAGACGCTAGGAAAACTACGAAGACGTCCTGGTGGTCGGTTGCCGTGGTTAGGCCCGAGCCAGTGACCTGGAGTGGCCCTTCTACGTCCCGCAAGCCTAAGTGGGGACAGAAGGCAATGAGCAGTTAGCGGAGAGGGAGTGAGGAACTTGTAGAGTTTTGCACAAAGAAGTACTGGACATCGAGGATCTGCACCTGTGGGATACTCCAGGACCCCAGAAAACCCTGTCACACCGTGGAGGCCTCGGCTACCCGGTTATCCCCTGTGGGTCAGGAGAGGGAGCCAGACACAGCAGAGCAACACCACAGTTATCAGAGAGGGTAACCTGGAGACCGCACAGAAGGAGAGACAGACATCACAGTCAGGAAGAGAGAGGAGGCAAGTTTGGCTGCAAGCAGGCTGTGCTTCAATCACTCACAGAAACAGAGGAGGCCTTATACCCACTTGCTGTGGGGACCCACTGTGTAACCTGGTCACCTGTCAGTGCCCTGGACGCCTTTACCTGCCAAACATCAGTAAAAGGTAAAAGAGACTTTGCAGTGTGCGTGTATCCTTCCTCTCCGCTCCCGGTGCCCCTCATAGTCTGCTCCAGCACTCCCTATACCATCCCAGCTCCACTACAAGCTGCCCCTTCTCATTACGCTGCCCCGGAGGTCCAGTCCCACCTGTGGAGGACTTTACCACGCTAACAGCAATACCATCTACCTCCGGCAGACTGTGGCGGCGCTGGTGGCATCTCGCCAGATACTACAGGTGGCGTCACGACAAACTTTGTACATAGTCCCCTGTAAATATTAACCCCTTTTTGAAAGACAGGCCCAGGACACGGGGTCAGGCGTGGCCACTACTCCCCGTGACAACCGGAGCAATAACCCACACCGCCTGACACCCGAGTACCCCAAAGCCTGGGCACAATAAATACCTTTCTGTTGCTCTTGAGCATGACACTACCACCCGGGGGCGATAGTGACACTGTGGCACTTAAAGGGAACCTGTCAGGTGGATTATGCCCCTCCAGCTATCACTGTATGTACCTGCAGCTTTGTAGCGACTGGTGGTAAGGCCGCGGGTGTGTGTGTATGTCTGGCTTTAACAGAATCTCCATACTCAGATTTAACCGGTAGTAACATTTATTTACTGTAAAACATATCTATAACACAGTCAACTGATCTAGCTGCACACATGTATATGGTGGACTCTCTGGATCTTCACTTTATCCGGGTGCGCAGCAAGAAGAAGAAAAAGAAAAACAAACAAAATGGAGATATCTTTCCCTAACTTTCCCTCAAATCACGTACCAGTCTATCACGGAAGAAGATGTCGCTCCCACGTGGCAGGCCTGGGGTCTCACGACGACGGGTCCCGGTGCAGCGCTGAAGGGGGGAATTCCTCAGTCCTCCTCTTCAGTCTTCTTCCGCAGGTAACAGATTTTTGTTAGTCTCTCTCTTTGTCCACACCGATCAGCAGCAAGGAGATCACATTAGCACAGATGGCTCCCTTATGTCGGTCACAGCCCCTGCACATGTAATCCGGTGGCAATGTCCTGAATTCCGGAGGCAATGTCCTGAATTTGAGTTGGACCCTCGGTAAGACAAGGTCCTGCAGACCGGGGGTTGCAGCAACGATTTTCACGGGGTATTTCTTCCCAAGAATCCGGCTGCAAAAGAGCCCCATGTCGGGAGACACTACACACAGGTCTCTCCTTGCTGAACTCTGTCTGCACTGCTCTGTTTCTCTGCTTTCTCTTCCTGGTTAAAGAAAAGAGAAGGTGGGGGGTTTCCACCCTCTGTGATTGTACAGTCCACTAATGCCCCCTGGTGGACAAGTGCGGAAACAAAGTCCAATTCTATGTCCATCTCAATGCGGCAGTCTGAATTGTTCACCTCATTACATACCCCCCCACTTAAAGGTTAGCAGTCCCTTTCAACAACCGCCGGCTCCAAGGCAGTGATGGCTGTAGATGTCGCAGGGGTTGGTTGAGAGGTGAGCCATACATACTGGTCCCGGTAAGACCATCCGGGCGGGATCCCAGCAGTGGTGCGGTCAGTGCATCGCAAGGGTCGGTTGTTCCCCTCCTCGTCACTGTCTTTACGCCCCACTCCAGTCAGTACTCCGGGAGAGGGACTGGTCTGTGTAGGTGGGTCACCGGTCTCAGAGTCGACGTGATCTCTATGTTGAGAAATGTACGTGACATCAGTCATGTCAGCAGCGTCATCCCCTCCGGTTACTGTGGGAGGGGAGTCAGGCCGGGAGCGGCAGGGGCGCAACATATTTCGGTGCACAGTACGGGTGCTGCGGCTGTCTTCACCCCGCACTCGGTATACATGTCCATTGGGGTAAGGGCGTTCGATTACCCGGTAGACTTCAGTCTCCCACTTGGCTCGAAGTTTCCCTTGAGGCTTCCTAATACGGAGCAAGACTAGCTGTCCCAACTTTAAGGGTTTCTCTTGCACGGGGAGTGGGTCAGCATGTATCTGGCCCCGGATTTGTTGACTCACCAGCCGGTGTACAGTCTCCATCTTCTGTCGGTGAGCATTTAGCCAGGAGGGGTAGTTATGGCAGACATCTTCTTCTGGGCGGAATAGGTTCAGGTCATGGACCCCTTTTCCTGGGCGGCCAAAGAGAAGGGTGTGTGGGGTGTAGCCAGTCACGGAGTGGACCTGGTTGTTGTAGGCCCATACTAGATCTGGAAGGAATTGGGGCCATCGATCTTTCTTATCTTCGGCCAAGGTGCGGATCAGCTGGAGTAGGGTCCGGTTAAAGCGTTCACATGCACCGTTCCCTTGTGGATGGTAAGGAGTGGTCCTCGACTTCTGGATCCCATACATCCGATGCAGCTCCTCAATGACTCTGCCTTTGAAACAAGCCCCCTGGTCGTAGTGTAACCTCTCCGGACATCCATAGACGTGGATGAACTGTCGACAGATGGCCTGTGCAGCCGATTCGGCCGTCTGGTCCTTGGTAGCAACAACGACGGCGAATTTTGTGAAGTGGTCCACCATGACTAGGCAGTATTGATAGCCACTGCTCGCCGTCCCGATCAGCAGATAGTCCACCATCAACAGCTCAAGAGGCCTGGAGGTTTTAATCGTCTGGACAGGTGCACGCTGTTCAGTGGACTTGTGCAGTTCACAGGTGCGACAGGTTCTGCAAACGTCTTCGACCAGCTTGCGGAGCCCCGGACAATAGATAGATTGTTGAATCCACCGAAAGGTCTTATCTACTCCGAAGTGTCCATTCCTTTTGTGGGCTTCGGCCACCATCTCACGGGCTAACTGAGCAGGTACTACAACTTGTGTGCATTCCTCCAGCATGTGAGTCAAGAGAACCTTCCGGTATAGTACTTCTTCTCTCAGAACCAGCCGGTCCCACTGGCTGAGCAGGGTCAAGGTTCCGGTAGACAGTCGTGACCGTGCTTCGGAGGAGGGCTTCTGCTGTTGCTTCACCCATTGCTTGAGTAGGGCCCATTCAGGGTTCTGGTCCTGGAGCCTGCACCACTCTTGGGGACACGGTGTGACCCCCACTGGAGTTCCAACTTCGCCCACAACGAACTGGAGGTAATCCATCATCTGTTGGGCAAGCCTTGCAAAGTCGGGCGTCTCGTCTCCTTCTAGTTCTTCATCCCGATCTCTGGTGAGTAAGGGGTATGACACTCTAGACAGGCTGTCCGCATTTTGATTCTCAGCCCCAGCCCTGTATTTGATCTTGTAGTTGAACTTAGAGTCGAGCCATCCAACGCTGCTCCATGACTCCGAGCTTCGCATTTTCTAAGTGGGCCAACGGGTTGTTGTCGGTCAGGACCAGTACTTCCGTCCCTGTGAGGTATCCTGCCGACTACGCCAGATGTAGCGACCGGTGGTAAGGCTGCGGGTGTGTGTGTATGTCTGGCTTCAACAGAATCTCCATACTCAGATTTAACCGGTAGTAACATTTCTTTACTGTAAAACATATCTATAACACAGTCAACTGGTCTAGCTGCACACATGTATATGGTGGAGTCTCTGGATCTTCACTTTATCCGGGTGCGCAGCAAGAAGAAGAAAAAGAAAAACAAACAAAATGGAGATATCTTTCCCTAACTTTCCCTCAAATCACGTACCAGTCTACCACGGAAGAAGATGTCGCTCCCACGTGGCAGGCCTGGGGTCTCACGAGGACGGGTCCCGGTGCAGCGCTGAAGGGGGAATTCCTCAGTCCTCCTCTTCGGTCTTCTTCCGCAGGTAACAGATTTTTGTTAGTCTCTCTCTTTGTCCACACCGATCAGCAGCAAGGAGATCACATTAGCACAGATGGCTCCCTTATGTCGGTCACAGCCCCTGCACATGTAATCCGGTGGCAATGTCCTGAATTCCGGAGGCAATGTCCTGAATTTGAGTTGGACCCTCGGTAAGACAAGGTCCTGCAGACCGGGGTTGCAGCAACGATTTTCACGGGGTATTTCTTTCCAAGAATCCGGCTGCAAAAGAGCCCTATGTCGGGAGACACCACACACAGGTCTCTCCTTGCTGAACTCTGTCTGCACTGCTCTATTTCTCTGCTTTCTCTTCCTGGTTAAAGAAAAGAGAAGGTGGGGGATTTCCACCCTCTGTAATTGTACAGTCCACTAATGCCCCCTGGTGGACAAGTGCGGAAACAAAGTCCAATTCTATGTCCATCTCAATGCGGCAGTCTGAATTGTTCACCTCATTACAGGTTTTTAATACTATTCTAATCATCCCTGTCTGAGCTCATAGTGTAACGTGAAAGGTGAAAGAAAAGCCTTTATACACTGACATTTGCTTATGTAATGAGGCAGTCAGTCCCCAGCTTGGAGGACAGGAACTGCTTGGCAGGTTAATAGTTAACATTTCAGTCTTGTGCTAGAACATGTTGGGAGACCTGATGTGATGTCACAACTATGTGACTTCAATAGGCGGAGCTAAGTTCTTATAGAACATATCTTTCCTGGCTTAGCTCCGCCCACTATGGTCACATGATCATTACATCACACAGGTCCTTTAGCTATCCAAGTTAAAAGTGAGTTAATTATTCTCCTGCCAGACAGTCCCCCTCCTCCAAGGTGCGGACTGAAATGTAAGGGTATAAAGGCTTATTTTCACCTTTCACGTTACACTATGAGCTCAGACAGGGATGATTAGACTGGTATTATGAAGCTGCAGCTACAGACAGTGATAACTAGGGGGGCATAAACCACCTGACAGGTCCCTTTAATCTTGAGGTGCCACAGAAGCATGGAAATATACTGCCCCAAAAAAGACCCTGGCTTTGAGTTTATATTTCGCTGCTATCATTTGTTGGTGTTAATAAGTCTGACTCAATCCAGCACATGTTCATTATGAAATCTGCAGGTGACATCTACTACAGTATCTGTACTCAGAGATATCACTGTGTTATCTGTGGTGTTACATAGGACTGCAGGTGACATCTACTACATTATCTGTACTCAGAGATATCACTGTGTTATCTGTGGTGTTACATAGGACTGCAGGTGACATCTACTACATTATCTGTACTCAGAGATATCACTGTGTTATCTGTGGTGTTACATAGGACTGCAGGTGACATCTACTACATTATCTGTACTCAGAGATATTACTGTGTTATCTGTGGTGTTACATAGGACTGCAGGTGACATCTACTACATTATCTGTACTCAGAGATATCACTGTGTTATCTGTGGTGTTACATAGGACTGCAGGTGACATCTACTACATTATCTGTACTCAGAGATATTACTGTGTTATCTGTGGTGTTACATAGGACTGCAGGTGACATCTACTACATTATCTGTACTCAGACATATCGCACTGAGTTATCTGTGGTGTTACATAGGACTGCAGGTGACATCTACTACATTATCTGTACTCGGAGATATCACTGTGTTATCTGTGGTGTTACATAGGACTGCAGGTGACATCTACTACATTATCTGTACTCGGAGATATCACTGTGTTATCTGTGGTGTTACATAGGACTGCAGGTGACATCTACTACATTATCTGTACTCAGAGATATCACTGTGTTATCTGTGGTGTTACATAGGACTGCAGGTGACATCTACTACATTATCTGTACTCAGAGATATCACTGTGTTATCTGTGGTGTTACATAGGACTGCAGGTGACATCTACTACATTATCTGTACTCAGACATATCACACTGATTTATCTGTGGTGTTACATAGGACTGCAGGTGACATCTACTACATTATCTGTACTCAGAGATATCACTGTGTTATATGTGATGTTACATAGGACTGCAGGTGACATCTACTACATTATCTGTACTCAGAGATATCACACTGAGTTATATGTGGTGTTACATAGGACTGCAGGTGACATCTACTACATTATCTGTACTCAGAGATATCACTGTGTTATCTGTGGTGTTACATAGGACTGCAGGTGACATCTACTACATTATCTGTACTCAGAGATATCACACTGAGTTATATGTGGTGTTACATAGGACTGCAGGTGACATCTACTACATTATCTGTACTCAGAGATATCACTGTGTTATCCATGGTGTTACATAGGACTGCAGGTGACATCTACTACATTATCTGTACTCGGAGATATCACTGTGTTATCTGTGGTGTTACATAGGACTGCAGGTGACATCTACTACATTATCTGTACTCAGAGATATCACTGTGTTATCTGTGGTGTTACATAGGACTGCAGGTGACATATACTACATTATCTGTACTCAGAGATATCACTGTGTTATCTGTGGTGTTACATAGGACTGCAGGTGACATCTACTACATTATCTGTACTCAGAGATATCACTGTGTTATCCATGGTGTTACATAGGACTGCAGGTGACATCTACTACATTATCTGTACTCAGAGATATCACTGTGTTATCCATGGTGTTACATAGGACTGCAGGTGACATCTACTACATTATCTGTACTCGGAGATATCACTGTGTTATCTGTGGTGTTACATAGGACTGCAGGTGACATCTACTACATTACCTGTACACAGAGATATCACTGTGTTATCTGCGGTGTTACATAGGACTGCAGGCGACATCTACTACATTATCTGTACTCAGAGATATCACTGTGTTATCTGTGGTGTTACATAGGACTGCAGGTGACATCTACTACATTATCTGTACTCAGAGATATCACTGTGTTATCTGTGGTGTTACACAGGACTGCAGGTGATATCTACATTATATATACACAGAGATATCACTGTGTTATCCGTGGCGTTACATAGGACTGCAGGTGACATCTACTACATTATCTGTACTCAGAGATATCACTGTGTTATCTGTGGTGTTACATAGGACTGCAGGTGACATCTACAACATTATCCGTACTCAGAGATATCACTGTGTTATATGTGGTGTTACATAGGACTGCAGGTGACATCTATTACTGTATATAAAGTCTCTTACCTTTCCAATTTCTGCAGTAACTGCGTATCTGTAGTATTTGTACAGCGACAGCCATCAGGTAGAGCCTCTCTTATCTCTTCGTTCCTTGTTTCCTTCACCATGTCCTTGAAATTTTTGGTGTTGAGTGTGACTCCTTCCACCGACCCTAGAAGATAATCGGGTGATCCCGGTGTTGTGTGATCTTGTGTGGGGTGTAAAGGTTTGGGGCTGAGGCTTGGAGTCAGGTGTGTCCCTGCTCCTCTGATGTCACTTGTGGCCCCTGCAGAGTATTACATCTCCAGATAATATCAGGACTTACCGAGACTAAGGAGGAGCAGCAGACAGGTGATCATTGTGCACAGGAGACTGAGGGGAAGATCCAGGAGAAGGAGATCTGTAAGGAGAATCATAGAAAGTCACAGGATCCTGAGCTCGGCTCTTCCCGTCTGCTCCATCTCTGTCTCTGGCGCCCCTGAGGCCTGGCTGCCACAAATGGTACTACATGTAACTCAATGTGATATCATGCCTCGAGGTAAGTGGAGGACACTTTGTTGAGACCCTCAAATACACCCAACACAACTGAACTTTAGGCTAATAAGTACTGGGCGGAAGAGACTCATGGTGGGGCTACACGTCGCGATATCGGCCCGATATCGTATCCAACGACGCGGGAGCGCGCTTTTTCCTGCATCGCATCGCCGCTTTACATGCTGCGATATCGGAATACAACGTTCCGACGATGTGTACGCCCACCAACCCAGGAACGACCATTTAACATGGGAGTGAATGGGTGACATGGCAGTACACATCGGAGTTGGGCTGTCACACGGAACGATACGGCTCCAACAGGCATCCGATATCGGGCGGTTGAATAGCACGCTCATTCGACCCCCGATATGGTTTGCCATCGTTCCTGCATCGTATTGTACGTTCAAACAGTACAATGCAGGAACGATATCGGGTCCAACTCACGAACCACGTGACTTTTGGTCGGAGTTGGGTCGGAGTTGGAAGCCGATATCGCGACGTGTAAACCCACCATCACAGATAGGGCAGTCCCCCCTTCCACCTGGAGGGAGGAATTAGGTTATTGGTGCATTGCAACAAGGAGAGGTCTATTCAGTACTGAGTCACTTGAAAGTTAGCATGGAGTGTGGAGTGAAGTGCAAGGCCAATGGTCTGGTGAGACAAACCTGCTGCCGGCTGTTGAAGCTAAGCAGAAGAGCTAGCTACAGGAGGAGAACCAGCCCCCTAAAGATCATCTAACCCATCTACTTACCCGCTATCACCGCCCTGCTGGACTCTGCAGCTCAGCTCACCTTAAACTCTGGAGATTCTTTTAGATTCTAACTTCAATCCCTGAATCCTGAACATATAAATGATTTCTCCCTGTGGGTGGAGGAGGATTTCTGGGTTTCCTCCAATAAGGAGATCCTCATTTCTGAGTAAATATTGTGATTCCCCCATTGTTTGTCCAGACGATGCCAGGAGGAGGCGACTCTGAAGATCCGGGAACGTTCATCAGGAAACTGTTACATTTCTATGATCAGCTCCACATGATGAGATGTAGGGAGAGATTTCATCACACAGGACAATGTGTAAACACTAATATAAAATGTAGAGTGATAAATACTGATCATTACATACCTAATATTCTGTATAACACACATTGAAATTACCATTGAAATCAAGTCTGGCTGCCTTACTGGAGCAGCGGCTACAGAGAAGATGAAGTGATATTCTCCCTGCAGCCACTGGCTTCCAGTCATCAGAGTGGTGCAGGGCGATGTCACAGTCACTGCTCATTATACACGTAATCATACCCCG
>JARQOC010000009.1:50538463-50675341 GCA_033576535.1 Allobates femoralis | reverse complement strand
CTGTTCTGGGGTGTGTGCAGCATGTGTGTGCAGAGTGGGCTGTCAATCATAATGCCAGGCACGCTCCCTGTATAGTGAATGGTGACTGTATCGCACCCTGCACTGCCCCAATGTCTGGAAGTAATCAGCTACAGGGAGGATTATACTTCAGTGTATTTGTAGCTACTGCTCCAGTGAGCCGGATATACTGGATTTATATGTTATTCACCTGCAGATTACAGTATTATCTGCAGATATATGAATAATGATTCTGGAGGTGACCAGGTCACTTTAATGATACTCAGTCATACATTGCTTACATATACATTTATATACATTACACACATATAGAGATCAATTGCACACATTCATATAAATAGTCAACAAACATATATATATATACAGTCTCTGACATAAATTATGTGGCTTATTCATGTTATGTAAATAAAAGCTTATACCCGGACGTTACATTCATCCATTCGTTGTATAAATTTCTCTGATGAAAGCTGAAACCCTCCGAAATGTGGTTTAGGATAAGAAAATAAATTGTCATCAATGCTGAAATATTGATCATTTAATGAACACAGAATGGTCAGATTTTGGCAAGACAAACGTTTGTCGCCCACAGAAAGTAATGTGATTTTCAAACTAATAATTAACTTAAAATACAAATCTATGTTGCATAACATTGGTGAAGGAAGTTGTGGTGCTATTAGTCATATTTAATATTTTGTGTGACTTCCATGAGCTTGAAGGACTGCATCCATGCAGTTCTACAATGATTCATACAATTTATTAATGAAGTCATCAGGAATAGCAAAGAATGCAGTCTTATATGCCTTCCAGAATTCATCTAGATTCTTTGGTTTTGTCTTCCAAGCTTCCTCTTTCATCCTACCCCAAACATGCTTAATGATGTTCGTGTCTGGTGACTGGGCTGGCCAGTCCTTGAGCACCTTGATCTTTTTTGCCTGGAGGAACTTTGTTGTAGAGATGGATGTATGAGATGGAGTACCATCCTGCTGCAGAATTTGACCCCTTTTATAATTTGGAATATAAGAGGTAGCTAATACTTCTTGATATTTTAGGCTATTGATATTGCCTCTCACCTTGCAAATGTTTTGCACTCCCCCATACTGAATGTAACCCCAGACCATGATCTTTCCACAACCAAATTTAACTGTTTTCTGGGTGTATTTTGGATTTATACGGGCTCCAGTAGGTCTCCTGCAGTATTTGCGGTGGCTGTGGTGTAATTCTACTGAAGACTAATCAGAGAAATCCACCTTCTGCCACTTTTCCAGCGTCCATCTGTTTAGCAGGCTGTTTGACTTTGCAAATGCCACACAGTTTTTTGTTTGCCTTTTGTTTAGTGCTGGCTTCTGGGCAAAGATTCCACCATGGAGGCCATTTCGAGACAGAATCCTACAAACTGTTCTAGTTGACACAGGGACATGAGGTGACCAGGCCTGTTGGAGCTCTGCTGCAGTGGAAGAGGGTCTTGCTTTGGATTTTCTAACCATCAAACGTTCCTCCTGAGCAGTTGTCTTGCAGGGTCTGCCGGACCTGGGCTTGTCAAACACATCTCCAGTCTCTTCAAATCTTTTTTTTAATTCTTTGTACTTGACGCTGAGACACATTAAAGGTGTCAGCCACATCTGCAGTGGATCTGGTCTTCAGCCTCTTGATAATCAAGGCTTTGGTCACAGGGTGGATTTTTGGCTTGTTGTCAGAGCTCAGGTTTCTTTTTATACACACCCACTAATTAACCGATCATTTACTGAGCACAGGTGAGGATGTAAACTATGATTGGGGGCATTATATGACCAGGCGACAAAACTTTTGTCTTGCCAAAATCTGACCATTCTGTGTTCACTAAATCTTTTTGGTGTTTTCGGATATAATGTAAACGACTAGCCTCGATTTTGACATAAGCATCTACAAAGTATTGCTGTTAGGGATGAGCGAGTACTGAAATATTCGGACTCACTAGACTCGTAACGAGTAGGTCCCGATACCCGGTACTCGTTACGAGTCTAGCGAGTCCAATGTAAGTCAATGGAGAAGCAAGTAATTGCAAATAATTCCTCTGCTGCTGGACGCTTTAAAGAGGTCTGGCGGCAGAGGAAAAACCTGCAATTCCCCACTTCATTGTTTAAAAGCCAGCGGTAAAAGCCGACAGCTTTTAAACAATGCTGACAGCCGCTGACAGCTTCCCTGCCGCCTGACACCGGGATCCTCCGCTCCCCCCACCGCCTCCCCACCCTATCCTAACTTAAGACCGGGTGGGGAGGCTGCGGGGGGGAGCGGAGGATCCTGCTGTTAGGCAGCTGGGGAGCGCAGAACCAACCGTGGCCAGCAGGGAGCTGTCCGCGGTCGTGAACTGAGGTAAAACCAGATTCTCCTGGATTGCCCCGGTCCGGAGCAATCCGGGACCATAGAGCCCCATGTTATGAGGCGCCGGATTGCACCGGACGGGTACCATCTAGGAGAATCCGGTTTTCAAAAACCGGATTTGAAAACCGGATTCAATCCGGGTAAACGGGTACAATCCGGGAGAATCCGGTTTTCAAAAATGAGTTTTGAAAACCGGATTCTCCCGGATTGTACCAGTCCGGTGCAATCCGGCGCCCCATAACATGGGGCTCTATGGTCCTGGATTGCTCTGGACCGGGGCAATCCGAGAGAATCCGGTTTTCTAACCGGCTTTCTCTTTTTGACGCCTTCCCGTCTGGATTTTCAAATGAACAGCTGACTCAGGTCAGCTGTTCATTTGAAGTAGCAGTGCTGTCAGGGTTCATGTGAGTTCATGCTTGCCTGCATGAACTCACATGAACTTTCCCAGGGTGCACAGCTCTGCTACATCTCTGGTGGAGGTTCTCTACCAGAGATGTAGCAGAGCTAAAGAAGAACCCTGGATTGGACTACGTCGGACGGAAGAGGAATTTTTTTAACACCTTAACGACAGCTGTACGTCTCTAGACGTCGGCTGTCATTACCCCCGTGTTTGAAGTGAGCTCCGGCGTGGAGCTCACTTCAACCCTCCGACATCTTAGCTGATCTCACTAACTGAGATGTCGGTCTAACAGCACCGATCGGTCCCGCCATCCGATCAGTGCTGTTAACCCCTTAGATCCCGCCCTCAATCTCTGAGAGCGGGATCTAAGGGAGCCGGAGCGGGCAGCGCGCGCTTACCGGGCTTCAGGGGAGATCTCGCGATAGTATCGCTGGATCTCCCGTGCTGATGTGACAGGCCAGGGTCCTGGCTTGACCCTGGAACCTGTCATGGAGCATTTCCTGCTTGTGGTTGGCAGAGGCTGCCAACCACAACAGGTCCGCGATTCTGACACATACAGAGGAGCTGCAGCTCCTCTGTATGTGTCAGAAGTGATCGGACTGTGCATCTGCATGCCTCTCTATGGGGCAGTGTAAAATTAAGAATCAATAAACAAATAAAGTTTTTACAAAGTTAAAAAAAAAACAAAAACATAAAAGTTCAAATTACCCCCCTTTTCTCCCATCCATAATAAAAGTATTAAAAAATTAAATAAAATACACATATTTGCTATCGCCGCGTACAGAATCGCCCGATCTATCAACATAAATAATCAAATAATGAGAGCCGTAAACTGCGTAGCGCAAAAAATGGTTCAAACGCCAAAATTACGTTTTTTTGGTCGCTGCAACAATGCTAAAAAATGCAATAACGGGCGATCAAAACAGTGCATCCACCCAAGTATGGTACCATTAAAAACGTCAGCTCGAGATGCAAAAAATAAGCCATCACCCAGCCCCAGATCCCGAAAAATGAGGACGCTACGGGTTGCAGAACATGGCGCAATAAGTGCAATGTTTTTTTTTCATGCTTTTGAATTTTTTTCCACCACCTAGATACCAATAATGTTATACGTTTGGTATCTACAAACTCGTACTGACCCGAGGCATGGCACCGTCGTGTCAGTTTTACCATATAGTGAACACGGCGACTAAAAAATCCAAAAAACAAACGTGTAATTGCACTTTTTTTGCAATTTCACTGCACTTGGAATTTGTTTGCAATTTCCCTGTACATTATATGGTAAAACAAATTATTTCATCTGAAAGTACAACTCGTCCCGCAAAAAACAAGCCATCATATGTCTATATTGACAGAAAAATAAAAAAGTTATGGCTCTTGGAAGCTGAGGAGCGAAAAAATGAAAATGAAAAATGACAAATTTCTTCGTCGCTAAAGGGTTAAATAAAGATGGAGTCCCTAAGTGTGTTTTTGTTTTTTGTTTTTCAAATAAAATTATTTTTTCTTGGTGTTGTGTTTTTATTTAAACAATTTAATAGAAATTCATGGCGGTCATGTCTAATATTGGCGTGACCCCATGAATTTCAGGCTTGGGGCCAGCTGATAATACAAAACTGGCCCTAACACCTTTATTACCTAGTAAGCTACCGCACCAGGGCCCTGAAAGAGTTGCGTTCAGCGCCTGAGACAGCTTCGGGCTGACATTCGAAGCGGGGGGTGCCCAGAAGGCTTGGGCTCCCTGCACTGCAGATTCCAGTCCCCAGCTGCCTAGCTGGACCTGGCTGGACATAGAAATCGCGCGGAGCCCCACGCATTTTTTTTAAATTATTTCATGAAATAATAAAAAATAAAGGCTTCCCGATATTTCTGTGTCCAGGCAGGTCCAAATAGTCAGCTGAGGGTTGGGGGCAGCCCGTTGCCGCCTGTTGTATCCGGCTGGCATACAAAAAGATGGAGGATCCCGCTGTCAGGCTGCAGGGAAGCTGTCAGCATTGTTTAAAAGCCGGTGGCTTTTTACTGTTGGCTTTTAAACAATGAAGTGGGGAATTGCAGGTTTTTCCTCTGCTGCCAGACCTCTTTATAGGGTCCAGCAGCAGAGGAATTATATTTCCCTTGATTTACATTGGACTCGTTACTGTGCGAGTAATCGCTAGGAAACTTGCAGAGTAACGAGTAGAGCGAGTACCCTACTATTCGCCGAGTAACGAGTAGTAACGAGTAGACGCGCTCATCCCTAATTGCTGCGTTAGCTTACTATCATTGAGGAGTGGATTAAAATAATTTCTGACAGATAACATATAGCAATAGTATTGGAGTTGTGTAATCCTGCGTGATCTCTTTCCTTGTTGCTTGAGTCCATCATGCCACCCTTGGTCTCCATAAGGGAAAAATATGGGATATACGGTAAGAGGGCATCCAAATTACTATGGAGAATGCGGATTTGTTGTGTTTTTGGAGCTAAAGGGTTGTGTGGATCCGGTTTTAAATGAATTAATATGTCTCTATTGAATGGCGGCTCACCATTGTCATTTTGAAAGACGACGGTGACTTCACTGACAGTGGGATTATTGTAGCGTCAAGGGTCTTGAGTACGATCTTGTTTAATAGCCATGTTGATGTTTGGCATGACAGTTCCGTTTTGTAGAGCTTTAATATGTTCTTGTTGTTCCACATCACATAACATGTGATAAGCTGCCACAAAAGGATTGATAGCTTGTATTTGAAGGGCAATAATGTTCATCAATGTCGGATGACATTTTTGATTTTCTTTACATTGTAAGCGTTGTTCGGTAGCGGTATCGAGTATGTAAAGTTGGGCAAATGCTGGAAGTTGGTCGTCAGAGGGATGTAGTGTTCCCATTCGATGATAGATCTGGCCATGTATGCGGAAACAGCATGGGCCATATCCAGGAGGTGGTGAAATATTGGCACCCATAGAGGCAAAAGCAAAGGAACTATTAATGCTTCTAATATTGTCCATGAAAGTTTTGCTATATTCACATTGTCCTATGAGCAAACGTGTAAAGACATCTGGATATTGTGGTTTGGAAACATGGACTTTACCTTTATGACATCAGAGGGGTAAAATTGTTATCAGAAGATGTCTCATAGAGAAAATGCAAAGCCTGACAATGATGACATACATGGTTCATTGCACCACAGCTGTGTGCTATAATAGTACGTTCATCATAAGTGAATGCTTTAGCATGTAGTGGAAGAGCAAGTCCTAACGGTGCAGTAGGGCTCTTGTGCAGACTGATGTATATAAGGCCCACGTCTCACACACAGATATTTGTGCAGATATTGTTCACAGATCTCTGGTTGCAGTGAAATCATGGACACATTAATTCATTTATATACAGCCACAAAATGGACCAATGTGTCCATGATTTCACTGCAACCAGAGATCTGCGAACAATCTCTGCACAGATATCTGTGTGTGTGACGTGGCCCTATGTCATATGTATGGTGGTGAGTGTGATAAAAGTGTAGACGTTGAAGGTGTAGGTTGTCGGCGTTGACGGCGAGCAGAGGCTAATGGATTTAGACTTAGGGGACTCGTGTGTGAGGCGTTGTTGTTTATAAGCCTTCATGGTGACAAGGCGATGTTATTTTTCTTCAGGAGTCTCATTAGCACGGCGTTTTCTTTGACGTAGTGACAAAGTATTTTTACGCTGTGTGTCGGTGGCATACTTTTTGGGAGGAGTCATGTTGAGACTGGTAAGGAAGTATGAGAGCAGATAGTAGAGCGTGAGAATGTTGGGGTTATAAGGCGTTAGAGAAGGGATCCTGCAGTTATGAAGACAGAAAGGATGTGTATGTACGTATGTACAGGTGGCGTAAATCAGAAGGGTAAGTTGTAAAGCAGTGCTACCGGATAGAGCTTATATACGTGGGCTAGCTCACTGCGTCTTAATTATAGAAAGGTATACTCAGCAGGAGTGAGGGCACTGAAGAGGTTAACTGAGGAGAATATAGAAGCAATACGGTGCAGATGGAGTTAAATGTTCACAGCGTCTTAGATATACTCAGCAGGAGTGAGGGCACTGAAGAGGTTAACTGAAGAGAATATAGAAGCAATACGGTGCAGATGGAGTTAAATGTTCACAGTGTCTTAGATATACTCAGCAGGAGTGAGGGCACTGAAGAGGTTAACTGAGGAGACGGAGTAAGTGAAGAGAGCAGGAGGAGTTATGACGCAGCAGCAGGAATGGCGGGCTGAAGTAAATTTTCAAAAAAACGCGGCATTTAAGATAGCGTCCGGGAAGTCTCGCGAGACTTCCCGGACGGCATCTGGGATCTTGCGAGAGTTCCCGGACGCCATTTTGGAGGAAACATGTCACCGGGACGGAGGAGTGGAGCCAACATGGTGGGGTTGGCGGCGGAGCGAAGATCATTGGCTGGAGGCGGCGGGGAAGACAATGGGCCGGTGGTATGTATGACAGGCAGAGTGCATGGGGGTATGAGTGTGGAGGTGCTGAGCGAGGAGGAGTGCGCAAGGAGAGTGGAGGGGGGGACGTGTGTGTGTAGATGTAGCAACTGAGGGGGGGTGATGAGTAGTGTTGGAGGGTGTGTGGAGGAGTGGGGAGTGTGACCCGAGTGTGTGTGGGGCCGCAGCTTGTACCGATGGCGGGAGTAGGGCTTTGGAAGCCCCGCTCCTGGAACAGGCAGCCATATTGGAGCACACAGGGTGGGTGTACAGGCAACTTCACTCAGGATGTGACGTACCATACCGTTACCTCGTGATGGAAGTTGCCTTAGGGTACCTTTACACGCCGCTACTGGTGGGTGGCTACAACCAGCTACTTCACGTGCACAAGCACGCACAAACGGTTGCAAACGGTACCCGCACCACCTTTACATGCCGCAACAAGGTGCGCTACAGTAGGTTACATCTATCTCTAGATACACCGCCAGGTGTCTCAAGTTACCTTCTGCCGAGCACCTTACCTCATTTACACACCGCTACAACAAGCTAATATGGGCGGACCTGGTGCAGCAGGGACAACACATAGACGTGCCACAATTGTGGATTACGAGACGTCCGTACGCTGAAAGGACAAAGCAATAACATCATGATTGGGCAGCCAGCGCAGGAGGCTGATTAATACATGACGCTCGAGCAATTGTGTAGTGTGACTGGTCAGCTCCTTAAATATGCCTCCCTATGCAGCGACTACCTATCGTAACGCAGGAGCTTCCTCCAATGATCGCTGATGGGGCGCGGTAACCCGGAGCCTGTGTCACGCCCCAGCTACATACCAGGTACATAGGCTGGTGTCCAGATATCCCTTATGTTGCTTCTTTACACGCCGATACAGGCCGCTACAATTGGCTGTGTAGCCACCTGTTTCAGGGCAGTGCTCACATCACAACAGCCCGCTCGAGCTCTGATTGGCTCCCAGGAACCAGTGGGTGTGGACAGATGACGTTGTGTGGTCTGATTGGCTCGTCATCTGGCCACGCCCACTGGTTCCTGGGAGCCAATCAGAGCTCGAGCCGGGCTGTTGTGATGTCCGGCTGGGCAGAATTCAGCAGGGGCACACAGCAAGTTAGGCTGTGATTAACCCCATCTCCTCCAGCGCGGCTGCAGCTGCAGGACACAGGAGGAGCCTGGACACACCGGGGACAGTGAGGACAGTGGGGAGCCACACCGAAGGCCGGGGGAGGCGGTAAGAAGCAGTGTGTATGTATGTGTATGTTTGTGTGTATGTGTGTGTGTTTGTAAGTGTATGTGTGTGTATATGTGTTTGTAAGTGTATGGGTGGGTGGGTGCAGTGGCTGGGGCTGCCAATATAAGACCCCCCCCCCCCGAAGATAAGACAGGGGGCCACGTTTGGTGCCCAAAAAAATATAAGACACGGTCCTATTTTCGGGGAAACACGGTAGTAGTTCGAGATCACAACGCAGCCGGGGTACAAAGCTCACCAGGAGCACAGCCTGACCAGCCCAAAGATATATTGAAGTCCGCCTTGCAGAGACACAGGGTATATGGACTCCCAGCTGACTTCCCAATCCTGACACTTTGCTACCCCTTTCATCTCCTCAGTGTCTGTGGAATCTGTTCCTCTCCAGGCAGGTAGCTGCGGGTCCTGTGAGTGACAGTATTGGTCTTCTGACCCTATATAGCCCCATAAGCATCAGGAAGGTCCACAAAAGTAGCCACTAGACATAAAGACCCAGTGATCTACAGCTTCACGATCAGTCCTGAAATATCCCTGATCGAGTTGGGGGCTGGTTCCGCTCCTGCAGCAAGCTCTTCTGCTCAGCTTCAACAGCCGGCAGCAGGTTTGTCTCACCAGGCCATCGGCCTAGCACTTCACTCCACACTCCATGCTAACTTTCAAGTGAACGAGTACTGACTAGACCTCTCCTTGTTAGGCTGCTTTCACATAACGATTTTTCTAAATCCGATGCTGTCCGATGAAAATCGGACAGCATCGGATCCGAATTTGGACCCCATGCATCCCTATGGGCATCGGACCGAATCGGATGTGCACTAAATGCCATCCGATTTGGTCCGATCCGATCTGTCCGATTTATTATCGGTGCAAAATCGGAGCTTGCTCCGATTTTTGCACCGAAAATAAAATCTGACAGATTCGGATCGGACCAAATCGGATGGCATTTAGTGCACATCCGATTAGGTCCGATCCCTATAACATGGGGCCCTATGAGAAGGTCCGAGGAACATCTGATGTCTCCTCGGACCCCGTTTTACTGTACTGAGCATGCTCAGTACAGTAAACTGCTCCTAACTAGGAGCATAAGGGTTAAAAAAAAACAAAAACCTTATGCTCACCTCTCCCCGAACCCCCGCGTCTTCCGCCATCTTCTTTGATGCTCCCGGTGGTAACCTGCGGTGATGTCACAGTCATGTGACCGCGGGTTACCATGGTGAACCCGCGGTCACGTGACTGTGACATCACCGCAGGTCCTGAACAGCAGAAGAAGCACTCTGCTGACACCGGCAGCCTGCGGAAGCCACCGGGAGCATCAAAGAAGATGGCGGGAGACGGCGGGGGCTCGGGGAGGGGAGAATAACCTTTTTTTTTTTCTTTTTTTCACCCGCAGGGAGCGATTTTATGCGAATCGGGTGCCTATTTGGCACCCGATTCCAGGCATCAGAAGGGAGCCGATGCTGTCCGATTTATATCGGACAGCATCGGCTCCCTCAAAATCGTAATGTGAAGGTAAGCCTCACAATGCACCAATAACCTAACTCCTCCCTCCAGCCGGAACAGGGGACTGTCCTATCTGTGAGTCTCTTCCGCCAGCACTTCCTGGCCTGAAGTTCAGATGTGTTGGGTGTATTTGAGAGTCTGAGCAAAGTGTCCTCCACTTACCTCCAGGCATGATATCACATGTGGCCACTTTATACGCGGCTACAGTAACAGTTTTCTACAGGTAACTTACTGGCTGCAGTGAAATCATGGAGACATAGTTCCATTTGTACACAGCAACAAGATAGAACTATGTCTCCATGATTTCACTGCAGCCAGTAAGTTACCTGTAGAAAACCTGTTACCTGTAGCCGCGTGTAAAGTGGCCAATAGAGTTACATGTAGTACCATTTGCGGCGCCAGAGATACAGATGGAGCAGACGGGAAGAGCCGAGCTCAGGATCCTGTGACTTTCTATGATTCTCCTTACAGATCTCCTTCTCCTGGATCTTCCCCTCGGTCTCCTGTGCACAATGATCACCTGTCTGCTGCTCCTCCTTAGTCTCGGTAAGTCCTGATATTATCTGGAGACATTTACACCCTGCACAGATGTAATACTCTGCAGGGGCCACAAGTGACATCAGAGGAGCAGGGACACACCTGACTCCAAGCCTCAGCCCCAAACCTTTACACCCCACACAAGATCACACAACACCGGGATCATCCGATTATCTTCTAGGGTCGGTGGAAGGAGTCACAATCAATACCAAAGATTTCACGGACATGGTGAAGGAAACAACGAACAAAGAAATAGCAGAGTGGTGGGGCCGCCGCTGCTGCAGAACCTCCAAGGATGATGGAATAGCAGCGTAGATGGGATAGTTCAAGTGGGTAGAACTATCCCCGGGGCAGTAAGGGTTAAGTCTATTGTGGAATGTTCAGTACACTTACTGTGCAGACGCTGCAGGAATCTGTCCTCAGTGCTGGTGCTGACAGGCTGTGACTCTGCAGGTGGGGATTTGCTGTAATCCTGTATGGAAGGAATGGCGTGCAAGCAGAGACACAAGGGAGGCAGATTCAGGGTTTTCCATGTTTACTCTCCAAGTTCCTCAAGACAGTTCACAAGTCAGTTACAGTTCTTACAAGTCTCAGTACAAGTACACGGGCACACTCTCCCTCTCCAGGTTCCCTTTACTCCCTGCAGCCAGGTCTCTCCCTTTGTGACCCCCTCACACTGTCTCAGTGTCCTTTCCGGGCTGTTTACGTTCTGTGTACACTTGGTGGGTGTCTCCGGACAGTACGGCGGTGACTCAAGCCCTTGTGAGTCCTCCTAGTCGTCACTGAGCAGCCTGTCCTTTGGGGTAGGAACCCTAACATGAAGCTGTGGTCCACCGTCGTATTGTTTGGGGTTCCGGGTAAAACTGCGGTCCCCTCTAGAGCCGGCACTCTAAGCCCAGCCTCCAGCAGTCCTCAGGTGTGAGGCTGTACCAGGCTCTTCCCTCTGCGTCTTTTGGTATGATAGGAGGGCTACTCCGCCTGCAGTCGGTCGCTTTAGCTGTAGTTCTAGGGCCCGGATATCACTGTCCCTCTCTGTCCTCTCACACTCCTGGTGGTATCGGCTTCGGACGTGCTTTCTCTCTCCTCCGGCTCACCCTGGCTCGGTACAGATTCTGCGCTCCTTACACCTTCACTCTTCCAGGACGTGTGTGTCTTTCTCCTGCTCAGCTTATCTCAACCTTCTGCTGTCTCTCGGCCTGTGCTGTGCTCCTCAGCCTGCTGCTGATCTGTGTCTGTTCTTGGTCTTTGCTGCTCGGCACCCTCTGGCCTACTGAACTCCCTTCCTCCTCCCCCTCACTATTTCTACTGTCAAGTCACCTGACTACGTGTGTGCCCAAACCACTTCTCTAAATCCACAGCCCTCACTTGCCTAGAGTATCCAATCTTAGGGCTGGATGCTACCATCTACTGCACGTGGGTTGTGTGGGCTGTGAGGGTCTTGTTGTGCAACAATTATCCTACCTGCCTGGCTGCAGTTCCCTTTTGTGGCCTCCTGGACGCAGGGGCGCCACATCGTAATGACCCCGTACCACGCCGGGATGTCTCGTGATTAGGGTCGTGAAGTCTCCCCAGTCACTTGTATAGAGCCGGCTCTCTGATTGTCCTAGCCTAACCTTCCAGTGACCCAGGTCTAATTTGGGCACTCCAGGCTCCTTCTGTCTCTCTGGTTGTCAGCTCTAGGTCCTCCGGCCAGCTATATTAGTCACGGCTGCCGGGCCTGTTGTTCTCCCACTAATTTTAGTGTTGAGCTGAGGGGTGTATCTGCTTGTGGTGCTTTTGCCTCACCTCTTTCTCTAGGGCGAGGTCCCTCCTGTGTATACTGCCTCAATTGAACTGCTGCCTCCAGGGAACCTCTCCTCATGGGAATGTGTACCTGCAACTTTGTGTTCCAGTGTTTTACTACTGTTCCTCCACCCACTTGTCCGTGGTCCTTTCTACTTCCCACCCACATGTCTTTAAACTCATGCCACCCCTTGCCCTACATAGAGTGATTGGCTCAGGGTCGGAGTGAGTCTGTGTGTGGGTGTAGTGTGAGTTGACCGTCTTACCTCGTCTGGCTGCAGTTCATCCTGTGGCCACCCTGGTCGCAGGGGCGCCACACGTGGTCAGCAAGGCTTGATATGGAGCACATTATTACAAAAAGTCAGCTGCACTCAAATATTAAGACATGCTGTATTGATTACAGAAAAGCATAATAGCTAAGACTGGTTTCACACTATCGTTTTTTGAAATCCGTTTCTTTCCATCTAAAAATGGATAGAAAGAGATCTGTTTTCTCCCCCATTGATGGGGATGGATGAGCGAGTGGTGGCATCTGGTTTTATCTGTTTTCACACTGATCTGTTTCTTACCATTTTTTGGCTAAAACCCAAACCACAAAATGATGCAATTTGGGGGCTCATTAAAAAAATGGAATCAGACAGATCTGTGCCTAACTGGCTGGAATTAACATGGAGTTTTATGCAAACGGATCCATATTTTAGCTGCACGGATCCGGTTCCCCAGATTGAGCATGCCCAGAAGCCAGTTTCATATAATACAATAAACAGGGGTGTGTCATTTGTCATTGTATCTGTGGCGCCCCTACAGCCAAGCTGCCACAAATGGTACAGCATATAATTTATGTGTAGTTTCATGCCTGGACGTAAGTGGGGGACACATTGCTGAGACCTCCAAATACACCCAACATATCTGAACTCCAGGCAAGGGAGTGCTGAGCAGAAGAGACCCCCTTATAGGGCAGTCCCTTCTTCCAGCTGGAGGGAAGATTTACGTAAGGGGTGGGTGGCAACTAGAAGAGCTCTAGTTGGTACAAAGCCGCTTAAGGGACAGCATGGAATGTGGAGTGAAGTGCTAGGCCTAGGGCCTGGTGAGGGAATCTGCTGCCAGCTTTTGAAGCTGGACAGAAGAGCTAGCTGCAGGTGGGGTACCAGCCTCCAACTCGATCAGGGATACTTTAGGACCGGTCATGAAGCTGGTGTTCACTGGGCTTCAAGTACAGTGACTACTTTTGTGGACCTTCCTGAGACTCATGGGGCTATATAGTGTCAGAGGGCCTATCGCTCATAGGGCCTGCAGCTACCTGCCTGGCAGGGAATGACAATCATGGACACTTAGGAGAGGAAAGTGGTAGCATAGTGTCAGAACTGGGAAGTCAGCTGCAAGGCCATATATCCTGTGTCTCAGCAAAATGGACTCTACCTATCTCTGGGCTGGCCAGGCTGTGCTCCTGGTGAACATTGTACCCCGATTGGGTTATAATCTTCAACTACTTCAAGTAAAGGGTAAGAACCACAAAGACTGTTGTCGTCATTTCCTTTCTATGCCCACCTGCATGACTACCACTACCCTCATCTTGCTCCTCTGCACCCTTCACCATCCCATCAATCTTCTACACATTCCATGGAACCCACCCTACCTGGAGAGGGTATATCACTTGGCTGCCCTACCTTCGCCCCGTGAAAGACCCACCACAGCCCCTGGCCACCCATAGTCAGAAATTCAGTTGGCGTCACAAACTATTTTCCCCTGTAAATATCTTTCTTTAACTGCCTGGTTTTGGTGCAAATGCAGCCAAAACGCTGTGTGTGAATGTAGCCATATTGTAAGTCATGAGGACACCATTGCCATAGTAACTGCTGTCGCTATGGCAACGGTGACCTTACTGCTTACTATATGACAGTGCTGAGACCTGCTCTTTACTAGCGCAAGTCTCAGTGCTGTCATATAGCAAGCCGTGAGGTCACCGTTGTCATAGTTCCCTCTGTTGCTATGGCAACTGTGACCTCAACACTTACTATACCGCAGGTCTCAGTGCTGTTATTCAATGATCAGAGACCATGGGGAGCAGATGTGTTTTTTCTCTCCATGGTCTGTGACTTTTTTATTATTTATTTGAGATTGAGATTCTTAATGGCCAGGTCTAACTTGGCTTCACATTAAGAACCTCAGGGCTTAATACCAGCTAGCAATACAATGCTGGTGTTAACCCCTTACTACCCAGCGTGCCACCACCACCAGAGCCCGCTGGAAGAGTCTGGTAAAGCTTCTGGAAATGCCACTATGATGAATGCGACATTTTCAGGGGCATCTGCAATCTGCTATTTTCAGCATAGGGGGGACCCTAAAACAATGGGCACTCACCCGCTGAGAATACCAGCCCTCAGCTGCCTAGTTTTACCTTGGCTGGCAAGTAAAAAAGAGGGCAGAGCCAATGCATATTTTTTTCCCAGCCAAGGTAAAATTATGCAGCTGAGGGTGGCAAATCCACTTTCAGTGGGCAAGACCTAAAAATACTGCGAAGCCCCACGCATTTTTTAAAATGATTTATTTAACACCCTTTGATGACAGGTTGGTTGCCATACACTAATGTGTATGACAACCAAGAACAATCGTTGTCCAGAGAGTGGAAATGCACTCTGACTGCAACAGCCAATCACAGAGGTTCTTAGAGTGTGGGAGCATCTGTGATTGACTGTGTGCTGGTCAGTGCAAGTAGCTTAATGGGCAGCCCCAGAAGTGATTCAGAGATAGCGTGGGAAACTGAGCTGACCCGGAGGCAGCAATAGGAATCTAGTAAGCCCGATCTACCTGTTCTATTATCTATGTATCTCTAAATCTATCTATCTTCACTAGTTCCTGCAACGGGCCATTAGGGTCAGGGAGTTCACGGTGGCTGTGACTCTGCTCCGTGCCCTGGCTGTGCAGTAAATGGATTATTTACAGGGCAATTAGAAGTCTTTCGTGACACCACCTGTGGAACCTGGACATAGGAGACCAGCGCTGCTGCTGTGGACCTCTGGGTTGGATGAAATGGCAGCCGAGATGGTATCGCTCCCAACAGTTGGAGCGGGACCCCAGGGTTAGATGAGAAAGTCTATGGGAATGATGATTGTGACTGTGCAATGGTGCAGGAGGGCGTGGGGAATAACTGGAAGACAACGGGATTGCAGACCTTAAGCGTTTTCACACAGTTCAATTCAGCAGTCCAGCCCAGCAGTGGCACTGTGTCCTCTGGGTCTGCGATCAAGCCAACTCCCAGGCAACTTGGGTCCATTCCTCCGAGACACCCTGTCATAAGCCTCTGCTGGTTGACTCTCCCACTCTGGCTACTCACCTCTCCTGCCCTGCGTCTTCGTGCACAGTGTCCCACACAGGTGGCTGTGGGTCTTTTCGGGCGATGGGCTACCCGTTCACTGAACCCAGGTTTAGCCACCATTTCGGTGAATATGCACAGTCAGTAGCCACTTCCCATATAGGTGCAGCAGCCTCCGGTTTCCTGGTTGAGCCTTGAAGCGTTTCCACCAGATCAGGGCTGGTCCCCTGTTGCAACCAGTCCCTCTGCGCAACTCATGCCAGGTCCAGATTCGTGGCCCCACAGGTGGATCATCCACTCCCGTGTCCCCTAGGACTCGCTCTCTTCAACTCTTCTCACTCCAACTCCACTCACTCCTTTTCTTCCTCTCTGCTTTTCCTACCTTCTCCTCCCAACTGCTCTAACTACTCCCTCCCCCAGCCAGAAGATGTGGCTCTTCCTACTTAGGAACCGCCCAAGATCCCCTGGCTTGGATTTAGGATGGGTGTTGGGTGCAGGTGTTCGAGTGTCTCGGGTTTGTGTCCTCTCCTTACCTGGGAATGGGATACCACACCTATGGCTTAGGTGCAGTACCTCTGTGGCAACCAGACAGCAGAAGCACCACAGTCCTGTCACTCAGAGCAGACAGTTGTATAGCAGTACAGTATGCAGAAAATCTACATTATGTCTGCATGCTGTTCCCATGCAGTTTGAACATGCTATTAGCCATCTTGGCCTTTTTACAGCCCCCCAGACCTCAATGTCAGGTGTAGCAGAAAATTACTTGCGTTTCCCATTGACTTACATTGTACTCGCTATTCAGAATGAATACACAATTATTACAAAGTACTTGTTATCAATGTAATGATTACGAATATTTTGGTACTCGCTCATCTCTAGGCACAATCTATACACTAACATATTAATGCTGAGGACATCATCAAGCTCCCAATTCAAGGGAAAGGTTCCTATCCTGACTCCACATACGGCAATCAGACTCATTCTCCGGATCAATGTCCTAGCCCCGTAATCTGGTGCCCATAACCGGTAACCTGCAAGGATCTGAACTGTGCTGTAATGACAAGTTAGATCCCCGGGATGGACAGATGGATGGATGGGGGAATTGTGGGGACAGGTCTCCTGTAAGTGTCCTGGTATCTGTATTTTATATAAGCAGCAGAACTGACTTCATTTGGGAACAATATGATCTCTGTTATTTACTAGTTGAATTGAGACCAAAATCATCAATCCCATGAATCGTACTGGCGCAGCCCCACAAGTAAACAGCACCTGGAAGAACGGCAGCTACAAACACTCAGCCATGAGACAGAGATGGAGCCAAAGTCATTTCTTTAATTAAATCAAATATTAATCATGAAAAGAAGTTTCCACGTCATCTGGAGGATTATTAAATTATATCACACAATGGTTGTTGCACGCAGAGCGCTGAGTATCAGGCTGTATTGCCACCAACAACATGAAAGTATCTTTAAAAGTACCGTATTATACGACTGTAAGAATCACTGGAACGTAAGACGTACCACAAATTCAGAGGAGGAAAGTAGGTGTAGGTGACTCACCGTGGCCGGGACTCCGGTTTAGACAGGCTGAAGCTCCTTCCTCCTTGTCACGGGTGGGCCGCGCCTGCCGGTAGTGGGGCCCGGTTGAGTGCAGATCAAAAGTTGAAGACGTCTTGTAAGGAACAGATTAAAGGGGTTTTTAATTTATTCGTGACGCCACCTATGAGTAGTTTCGGTAATCGTTACCGACGCTGCGGAACCTCCGGGGGATGGACAGCAGCAAGATGGAACGCTCCCCACAGGCTGAGCGGTGATTCCCGGAGGCTGGAGCTGCTTAAGATGTTGTGCGGCAGCTGCAGTTACCTTGTAGTGCGGACGGACAGTTCATAAGGAAGCACGGACACAGAAAGTCTCTGTAACGGGTCTTTACTGTAACCAGCAGGCAGTACATGGTATACAGTTTACGGGTAGTAGACCGGGTGGACTCAGCAGTGATAGTGTACCTCAGAGATCCGCAAGTGTTCCTCCATTCTAGCTAAGTGCTTCGCCATTGTCGCCCAGGAATACCAGATCGGGTACGGGGAGGCTGCTTCAATGCCCTATCCAAGTTGTACGTTGTGGATGTTTTGGGGAGCCTTGGATCCCTCGGTGGGTACACCTCTGGTTAGACGATTGGAAGTTGGCTGGTGGTGGGGTGCTCCTGTGAAGCTGCTCCTCCACGCTTCTGGTTCGCGTAGCAGAGGTGAACTGCTGCCAGCTTCGGTACCAGTGAACCGCTGTGAAGTTTTGGGCACGGGAGTCTTTAGGAACCTGTGGTAATGATGCCCGATCCCGGTTGTTGAGGCCTCAGGTGCTGACACCCGACCGGTGACGGCCCGGGGGCTGCACGGGGTGCGGAGCCCCCGCTCCTACTCCAAGTTCAAGTTCCAGACTCTGTTCTAGACTCCTTTTTGACTACTGTGTAGACTAAGTGTCTGTTCTCCCTACACACTTCCCTAGCACTCCGCCCACCAGGACCCTGGATTGGTCCTCTGTTCTAGGTGATGCATGCAGGGTTGGATCTCAAAGTTAACTGGGTCACTGCTGTGTCAGAGAATATTGCGGCTGCATTTATGGCTGCAATACCCTCCTGTGACGCACTCGTTGCGGGGCGCCACACTCCCCCTTGGTTGAATACGCTTGTCCCCAAGCGTCACACTACCCACATTACAGAGGTTTTTATATTTTATAACAGGTAATAAACACTTTTATTAATGACAGGTCATTATATGGCATAAAAGTGAAACAGTAGGGTAAACAGGTTAACACATTGTGCGGACCCGGCGGGCGGTCGGCTGTCCTTAGGTAAAAGTTCAGGCTGTAGCCGCCAAGTCGCGGTGTTATTTGCACACAGGAAGAAGTCTCTTGGTGGAAAGTTCAAACAACAAAGTCACTTATGGAGGGCAGTGTTCCGGACTCGTATAGCGAACCACCCGCCACAGCATATATGTCGCTCATAGGTTACAATGTCCCCTCTATACAAGTCTCGGTATGGATGCCCTCGCGGTAGGTTCGATTCCACATCACGGCGCCCCACAAACACTTCAGTACTCACACCCTCCTCCCTTATGAATTTCCACCCGGTGGATAAGTTAAAGGTGCTCACCCGTCTGGTTTTACGGAACTCATCAGGCAATGGAGATTGGCGGCGGGCTTCAGCGCGGGTCTGCATGTTGGCGTGCAGCCGAGCGTGCCACTCCTCCTTTCGGATACGACGTACCTCTTCGTCGGAGTGGTGCGGCGTGTGGATACAGTCACTACGGCGTGCTGGTTGTTGAACGGCTCGAGCTTGGTGGGCAGTCTGGAGAGGGGCCCGGTTTAACGGAACCGGAGAAGATGTTGCTGCTGCGGCACCCGACCAGTGTACCCGAGCAGATCGCCCGGCAGAAGGATTCTTGGTGTCTCCCCAGGCGAACCCGGTGTAGAGGTCCTCAGCTGGGCTGTAGGTCTCGTCGTCATCATCCTCGATCTCTCCTTCGATGACTACGTCGGGCTGCTTGGCTGACGGAGATGATGGAACGGAATCCTCTGGGTAGATGGGTGGCTGTGCTGCAAAGTTCTCCTCAGGGTCGTTGTGCAGGACTTCCAGGCTGCCTGCCTCTTCTTCTGTAGCAGTGGGAAGTGGTGTTTCGATCCCGGTCACCAGGTAGGCCTTGGTAATTGCAGAGGAGGCCTCCGGTTCAGGGGAGAAACAGGCGACAGTCTCAGTAGTGTGGAAACTAGTCGCAGGTTCCGCAGGTGGAACCAGGTATATGTCGGCTTCTTCTATGGAGCTTATTGGAAGCCCCGGCTCAGGAACGGGGTCGGCTGCGGCTTTAATCGCTGGACCGAGCTGAGCTGTGGCCTCCACAGGAATGATGCAGTCTATGGGCTCCGGTGATGAAGCAGGACAGGTGGGCGACGGTGAGGCGGTTGAGAAGCTGGCGATGTCGTCTGGGCCTGGAGAAGCTGTACCCGGTCGGCTCTGCTGCATCGCATGATGGAGTCTTCTGCCTAGGGTCGCACTCCAGCTGCGAATCGTCCACTCCACAGTCTCAAGTAACCGCACCCGGAGGTCTTGTAGAGCCTCTAGCCAAAAGTCGGGGCTGCCGTCTATGGTAAGGGCAGGACCCGGACCCGGTTGGCCGATGGCTGCTCTGGCCTCCGCCTCGACCTCTCGCATTAGGTCTTGGAGTTTCGTGCTGGCCATTCTCTTCTTTAGAGGGAACCACACCCGTTCAACCGGTAAGCGTTCTGGTAGAGAGCTGGTGAAGAAGGTCTGTGACACTCCCATTTTCTCTGGGCTTTTGTAGTCCAATGGTGGGAAAAGTCTTTGGGGTCCGCCACCATGGTTGATTCGAGCAATCAGGGCGGACAAAGAGTTTGGCGCCTTTTTCCTTTAGCCCTCCCACGATGATGGGGGGGGGGGTCGGCTCACTCCTGGGTTTGCACGTGGCGGATTCTTGTGGCGGGAACGCCATCTTGGGCGCCATCTTGGCCCACGGTGAAAAGGCAGGAAAGTTCTTTTAGGGACGAACAAAGTCCAAATTGTAGACAATAAAGTCATTTTTAAGCACATTATACCCGTTAGGGAACGGGCCTGCTCGTATCCTGTTCGTGACGCCATTTTCTGACTCACCGTGGCCGGGATTCCGGTTTAGACAGGCTGAAGCTCCTTCCTCCTTGTCACGGGTGGGCCGCGCCTGCCGGTAGTGGGGCCCGGTTGAGTGCAGATCAAAAGTTGAAGACGTCTTGTAAGGAACAGATTAAAGGGGTTTTTAATTTATTCGTGACGCCACCTATGAGTAGTTTCGGTAATCGTTACCGACGCTGCGGAACCTCCGGGGGATGGACAGCAGCAAGATGGAACGCTCCCCACAGGCTGAGCGGTGATCCCCGGAGGCTGGAGCTGCTTAAGATGTTGTGCGGCAGCTGCGGTTACCTTGTAGTGCGGATGGACAGTTCATAAGGAAGCACGGACACAGAAAGTCTCTGTAACGGCTCTTTACTGTAACCAGCAGGCAGTACATGGTATACAGTTTACGGCTAGTAGACCGGGTGGACTCAGCAGTGATAGTGTACCTCAGAGATCCGTAAGTGTTCCTCCATTCTAGCTAAGTGCTTCGCCATTGTCGCCCAGGAATACCAGATCGGGTACGGGGAGGCTGCTTCAATGCCCTATCCAAGTTGTACGTTGTGGATGTTTTGGGGAGCCTTGGATCCCTCGGTGGGTACACCGCTGGTTAGACGACTGGAAGATGGCTGGTGGTAGGGTGCTCCTGTGAAGCTGCTCCTCCACGCTTCTGGTTCGCGTAGCAGAGGTGAACTGCTGCCAGCTTCGGTACCAGTGAACCGGCTGTGAAGTTTTGGGCACGGGAGTCTTTTGGAACCCGTGGTAATGATGCCCAATCCCGGTTGTTGAGGCCTCAGGTGCTGACACCCGACCGGTAACGGCCCGGGGGCTGCACGGGGTGCGGAGCCCCCGCTCCTACTCCAAGTTCAAGTTCTAGACTCTGTTCTAGACTCCTTTTTGACTACTGTGTAGACTAAGTGTCTGTTCTCCCTACACACTTCCCTAGCACTCCGCCCACCAGGACCCTGGATTGGTCCTCTGTTCTAGGTGATGCATGCAGGGTTGGATCTCAAAGTTAACTGGGTCACTGCTGTGTCAGAGAATATTGCGGCTGCATTTATGGCTGCAATACCCTCCTGTGACGCACTCATTGCGGGGCGCCACATAGGAGGGAGGGGGTTTGCACTAGGAGTTGGAACTTAGAAGAATCTGAGAGACAGAGAGTCGAGCAGTGGATGAGTGTGTGGGCCTGCTGACAATCTTTGGGGTGTGCAGGACAGAAGCTGTAGACGAGAGCCAGAATCTCAGGCTGACAGGACTTCATGCCTGGCAGCAATCTGGAGACTGCTGAGTTGCAAGCTTAGCAGTCACACTGTGAAACTACCAGAGGCAGAGTTACCATCATAGGGCTAGAAGAACCAGTGTGGGTCTGGGGTCTTCAGAGTCCGTGGTCGCCTGCATGCTTGTTATTAGACACGAGGAAGAAAGAGGCACAAAGGGAAGCGGCTAGTACATAGAACCTCAACTGAAGGAGATAGACAGCTGTAAAATCCATATACCTGTCCATCATAGCAGTGCTTAGTTCTTCTCAGACTGGTCAGATCGCCCGGCCTGGTGAAACAGTACCCTGAATTTGAGGTTGATTGCAATTCCAAGTAAAAGGTAAAGAACAGAGACTGTTTTCTTGCTTCTTTTCTGCGGAGACCCAGCACCTCCACTCACTACTACAACCTAACTGAGAATTTTGATAAATGAGGATTTATAGTCAAATGTAAATCATATTAAACCCTACAAATGATAACTTTATTATTAACTTATACAAAAACACACCAAACGTGGATAAAAACTAGGTGCACAGGATAGTATGAAGGAAGGATGCTGTCCTTGATAAATGCCTCCCTCCTTTCACCTGCCTGACAGCGGAGGTCGGCGCCCTAAGAAACGTAGTGGTGCCCCCACTCGTCGACGGCAAGCCCTGTCCTGTCCTAACCTTACCCTGGAAGTGAGGAGGTGGTGCTCCTCCCTATAATAAACCCTCCCAGGGTTTGGACTGCTGGCCGACAGGTCTGTCCCCGTGTCCTAGTGTTAAAATCAGAGTATCACCACCCATATGCTAGTCTCCCCCATTGCTGGTATGACTTTAGATAGTTATCAGATAAGATCTCCTATTCTGCGTGTGTCTCAACCCTCCGGTGGCGTGGTCCTGTATGATGAAAACAGACCGTACCCACTTTGTTATCACACAGATGAGAAGGGGTACTTAGCTTAACAGGGTGGTGTGCTCATCCCTTGACGCCTTTCACCAATCATCAGAAGGCTTGATGACAACAGTCCATGTGTTCTGTGCAAGTACACACAACCTTGATGTGGAGGGGGTGGTATGCTATGACTCCAACCCCCTTTATATCGAGTACTATGTGCCCTGGTGCCGCCCACATCCAGTGACATCAGGCCTCCCCCCCCACCACCAGCCACAGTTCAGCCAAACCTCCAAAATATGATAAAAGTGGGGTATATCCTCCAATTATAGTGTTACAGTCATGCCTCCAATGTTTTACTCACAGTATTCAAGTCAGGAGGGGCCGCAGAGCCACTGAACCGCACTCCACCGCCGTCATCATCATCCTGGTGGAACGCACGCGTCACAGGAAGTGACGTAGCGTGCGTGCGCAATGGCCCTCCCGGCGTTTCATCGGTGGAAGCTCTCTTACAGGATACGGCGGCTGCGCGCAGTGTATAATCGAGTCACCCGTTGGCAGGGTGACCCCGTTGACATGGAGGCAGGTGCAGCACAGCTCATAGGCACAGTCCCATTCCTTTACAGAACACGTGACCTGATTTACAGCTACAGGCAGGTGATGAAGCTTCTGGTGGGCGCAAGTGTTTGTGCTGATGCTCCCAAAGGAGTTCTGGACTTTCAATAATTAGTATATTAAAAATATATCAGTGCACTGAAAGATGATTGCTACGTGATTTGTATGAATATAGAACAGTTGTAAAATTAAGTTAGAGAAACAATGTAGAGAAAACAAACAGGTGGAAATGCCATTGGTACAACCTGTGCAGCCATGCAGGGGCCCAAGAGATGGGGGGACACTACCACCTCCAGGGCAGGTGGAATTGTGCATTATGATGAGACATTGGACTGAGAATGGAACATATATTGTTCTAGCACATGCATGTGATGCTTACAGCAAACTATTAGTGAATCAGCTGCAGATGGGAGTTATTGAATCTACAGATAATTGTTTCATCATGTGAAAAGTCTGTAATGACAGTTCTTGATGCAGCAAATGATTGAGAAGAGCAGTATACAGCATAGAAGCTGAGACAGGTGTGTAACAATAAGGCAGGAGAGAAGCTTGACACTAGACTTTGTATAGACAAGGCCCGTGGATGATACCGGAGAAGGAACTTGTGCAGGACTCTACAGAAGGTGACAGTGATGCACACAAGAAGGAAGCTAGAACTTGTTCCAGAAGCTTCAAATCGGGCACTTAAAGGGAATCTTATAGCTGATCCATGCTGCCTGATCCACAGGCGGTATGTATTAGACTCTGGCAGCGGATGGCCGAGATTACGCCAGGGTCTCTGCTTGCATAGTTTATACTATGTGTGTGATGCACCCACTAGAGACCTGGGTACTCAGGGCCGAACCGCATTGTTTCTGGGGTGTCAGGGTGCCGTGGCCCAGCTCCGTGGTCCCGATGCGGCAAACAATAGGGAATTAGGGGTGTTTACAAGGGAGATGATAGAGTTTATTGCGACGCCACCCGTGGTGTGTGGTCAGTGGGGACCACTACTGTCGGATTTCTGCTGGGGACGATGGTGAGGGGCAGCCTGGATGGAAAGCTCTCCACAGGTAGGGCTGGATGTCCCCAGGGCAGATGTAGTGGGGTGCCTGCTTACTCTGGATGCTGCATCGGTTTCTTCTCTGCAGCCCCTCAAGTCAGCATGCAGGATCAGCGAGGTGCCTCCGCAGGCAGGGATTCTGCTGCAGTTTAATCATAACAGTCTCAGGCACTTTTGAGCTGACCGGGTACTTTAGTGTTCATTGTTAGACAAGTTACAGCACAGTTCACAGTCACAGTTCTTATACTTTAGCAGTGACCCTGGTTCCACTGCAGCTCAGACGGTTCCTCTGGGTCACTCCCCTCAAGTACCGTTCAGGCCTTTCCACTTTGTCTCTGTCCTCGCACATGGGTTCGGTGTGGCCGTCACAGGCTTTGTAGTGTTGTCTCCCACTCTTTCGGATCACTAGACCTAGTCGGATGGGCTTTGTCCTACTCGGCTGCGGTAGTTAGGCCTCGGGTCATAGAGTCCCTGCACCACGCTGGGATGTCTCGTGATTAGGGTTGTGAAGTCTCCCCAGTCACTTCTACAGAGCCGGCTCTCTGATTGTCCTGGCCTAACCTTCTAATGACCCAGGTCTAATTTGGGCTCTCCAGGCTCCTTCTGTCTCTCTGGTTGTCAGCTCTAGGTCCTCCGGCCAGCTATATTAGTCAAGGCTGCTGGGCCTGTTGTTCTCCCACTATTTTTAGTGTTCAGCTGAGGGGTGTATCTGCTTGTGGTGCTTTTGCCCCGCCTCTTTCTCTAGGGCGAGGTCCCTCCTGGGTATACTACCTCCATTGATCTGCTACCCCAGGGAACCTCTCCTCCTGGGAATGTGTACTTCTAACTTTGTGTTCCTGTGTTTTACTACTGTTCCTCCACCCACTTGTCCGTGGTCCTTTCTACTTCCCGCCCACACGTCTCTAAATAGAGAATAGGAGATCTTATCTTATAACTATCTAAAGTCATACCAGCAATGGGGGAGACTAGCATATGGGTGGTGATACTCTGATTTTAACACTAGGACACGGGGGCAGACTTGTCGGACCAGCAGTCCAAACCCTGGGAGGGTTTATTATAGGGGGGAGCACCACCTCCTCACTTCCAGGGTAAGGTTAGGGTGACCTCAACACTTACTATGCTGCAGGTCTCAATGCGGTCATTCAATGATCAGAGACCATGGGGAGCGGATGTGTTTTTTTTTCTCCCCATGGTCTCTGATGTAGCAGAGATGAGTCTGTCGAGGAAGAGAGAAGAGGATCATGGAGGGGTTTGAGGGTGGGGAGGGGGTAATAAAGATGGGGTTACTACCGTATATGCTCGCGTATAAGCCAAGTTTTTCAGCCCAAAAATTGGGCTGAAAAGTCCCCCCCTCGGCTTATACGCGAGTCACTGTATACTGTATACACTGTATACAGTGTATACAGTATACAGGCCCGCCTCCATCAGTATACAGGCCCCCCCCGCCTTGTGCACAAACCTGTAAAGGAATAGATTAGTATACTTATCACTGTCCCGCTGCCGCTGTCCCGCTGCCGCCATCGCGCTCCTCCGTCTTCATCCGCCTTCCTCCGGTCAGCGCAGGCAATGACGTCATTGTCTGCGCACCAGAGGAGGAAGCCGGATAAAGACGGAGGAGCGCGATGGCGGCGGCAGGACAGCGGCAGCGGGACAGTGATAAGTATACTAATCTCTTCCTTTACAGGTTTGTGCACAATGTGGGGGGGCCTGTATACTGACGGGGGGGGCTGTATATACCTCTGGGGCTGCTGTATATACCTCTGGGGCTGCTGTATACTACCACTGGGGCTGTATATACCTCTGGGGCTGCTGTATACTACCACTGGGGCTGTATATACCTCTGGGGCTGCTGTATACTACCACTGGGGCTGTATATACCTCTGGGGCTGCTGTATACTAACTACTGGGGCTGCTGCTGTATATACCACTGGGGCTGCTGCTGTATATACCACTGGGGCTGCTGCTGTATACTACCACTGGGGCTGCTGTATACCACACTGCTGGGGGCTGTATACCTGTGCTGGGGTCTACCCTCGGCTTATACACGAGTCAATAGATTTTCCCAGGTTTTGGGGGCAAAAGTAGGGGGGTCGGCTTATACACGGGTCGGCTTATACACGGGTATGTACGGTAAGTGTCTCTGTGTTTTATTTAGTTTTTTTTAAATAAAATTATTTTTCTCTGTATTGTGACTTGTTTATTATTTACTTGAGATTCCTAATGGCTGGGTCTAACTTGGCTTGACATTACCTCTAATACCTCCTCGAAAGTCCTAAGTTGTAGACCCACCGGTGCACTAGGCTTCTTGATAAGTTTATTCAGCTTATTAGCGTCAGCTGTGCGCACACTACTACCCCAGCATATTATTGCAGCAAAGATTGCACCCGCCACAATAGATTGGTAGAACATTTCAAGCATTTTGCTACACACATTAAACGACCTTAATTTTCTTAGGAAGTAAAGTCTACTCATCCCTTTCTTGCAAACCTTCTCCATATGGCACCTCCAATCAAGCTTGCTGTCCAGGTGAACCCCCAAATATTTGAAATTCTCCACCATCTCCACATCCTGACCATCAATAGTGATAGGTAAGCAATCCTTCATGCAACTTCCATAACTCAACACCAACTCCCTGGTTTTCTTTACGTTGAGTTTTAAATGGTTAGCCTGGCACCAGTCAACAAAGTCCGAGACCACCCTTCTGTATTCCTCCTCCCCCCGGCCTCTCTCAATACCTCCGACTATCACTGAGTCATCAGAGTACTTCTGAAGGTGACATACACAGACCTACCCAGGTACATTCTCCTCCCTTAATAGAAGGAGCCGGCCTTCCTACCACACTTCACCAGATTCCCCTCATAGGTCTGCTCTAATCACCTTACTGACTATCCATAATACACCAGTATAGTAAATTCTGAAAAGTCACGGTAAATGTACAAACGGCAGCGATTCTTTGAAATGCATCTCCACTAAATGTCACTAGTCTCTTGTCAATATTAGTAGATATTTGTCCAGTCCACATTTTTATTCACTGTAACGATAAGAATAACGATTCAGATCCTGCTGGTCTCTGGCTTTAAACTTGTCTGTACTTTTCCTCTCGGTACTCCATCAGAGTCAATATACACATGAAGATTGAATGAAACAGGAAATCTGGTGGCACGCTTGCCTCTGATTTTTCATTGCATATTCATAAACGGTCTCCGCAGCTGGCGACAATGGGAGATTATATCAGAAATATAACAATAGCAATAACATATACACATACGCTCCCACTGCCAGTTATGGGTAAAGGTCACTATTTCCACCCGTCGATAAGTCATTACTCATTATATAGCCTCGTACCAAGTCAATGATGCTAGTAAAACGTCAGTTTATTTAAACTAAGTCAGTGTCCCCTGGAATATTCATATCTATCACATATAAGTCAGCGTCTGTAGTAAAAGAGTTTTCTATTGTCAAGTGTAGGGGCAAACAGTTGAACCAGAAGATAACAATTAGGGTACCTTTACACGTTGCTACATCCGGGTGGAAACAACCGGGTAGATGAGAGAAATGTGTCTTGCACCGCCAAATCAACCCGAGGTAGCGGCGTGTGAAGGCGGTTGTTTCCACCCGTCACTTGCGGCACCTGTTTCAGAGCTGAGCTCTAAAACAGGTTGATTATTATGATAAATGTAAACATAATTTATAGGTCCCTAGAGTTAAGGAAGTAACAAAACTCCTGCCATTCATCCTAAAAATGAGGAAGACGTTATCTATGTACCTCCGCCACCCCAGGACATTCTGGAAATTGAGGGATAATACATTTTTTGCATATATTGGTGCAACATTAGAGCCCATAGCCGTGCCCCTTTCTTGCAGGCAGAATGCCCAGGATGCAATTCCACACTATTCATAATAATCCTGTTGTGTCTGTTATTATACTTTGGCTTGAAATAAAGGTATGAATTTTACTATGTTAATAGGGCGAGCACACATATTTATATTGCTTGATTCCTTTTTGGATCATGAACATTTCCAGTATTACCAAACTCACCGCCTTCTGTCACTGTCTAGGCATACAGCTGGAAAATGAGAATATTTAATTATTGATGAGAGAGTTCTTTTTTGTTGGAAGAAACCACTCAAATAATCTCCACCCACATGAAGAAATCCTTTAAATGTTTGGACTCCTTGGGCTCGTGCTCTTCCAGAATTTCAGGTGAGCTGAACTCCAGTGTCCAGTGGGGGAATAACGGGTAGGTGAAAGAATTGAGGGCAATTTAAAAAATTCTCTGTTTCTACATTGCAGCCTTGAAAATGAAAATTGTCTTGGGTCTGAGTTGATACATATAAATTGCTCTCTTAGTTTCTGATGGCTTTCTGAGATTAAGCTGTCAGGTGTGTGCACTTGTGGAATAAGTTTGCCTATTACGGTACATTTCCTGAATTCTGCATTTTTCACCAATTTTCCCTCTGCAGGCTCTAACTCTAATTTTCAGTTGTCTCTGAGCTAGTGGGCTGAGGTGAGCTGCTATGATGTCTCCCATACACAGCACACACAGACATGATGGAGTCAGGCTGTTCAGTCTTCATACAGAATATGGGGATTTCTATAAACCCCTTTGGAACAGAAATTCTGCAGAAATCTGTAAGTGAATAGGAAAATAAAGGACTACAAAGGAGATAGACAATTGTACCAACATTTTGCAGTTTTGATTGACATTATGTAGCCATTTGGTAGATAGAGAATGGCAAAAATCAAAATAAGCTGAAATGATAAACAATAACACAATTCCGTCACTCTAATAAAAATTGTCCCCATCACATAATTCAAAGAGCAGCTCATACTAGACACATGTCAGCTTAAGTTACAGTTAGAAGAAACACAGCTCCTGAGACCTGTGTATCAACCAACAGAGGAGCTGTACAGTAAGTGCACCTACCAGTGAGTGTCATGCTTCAGGGCTCGATCCAGTGACCTTGTCATGTGTAGTTAGTCTCCATCTCTGATGAGCCACAGAAATCAATCCCTCTCTAAATGCTAAGTGTCTTTTACTTTAGCGTCTATAGTTTTGGTTTATGTTCATCAGTTGTACTTATTTGCTCATTTACTCTGCCCTATCACATTCCGGGTGGAGCTATTTATCACTTGCCTTCTCTCCCTACTATATTCCTATGTGGATACTATATGGATAGTTCCATCCCTACTGCTGAGGATTTTTGTCTGTCAGACAGAGACCAGTTTGCCATTTTCTCTTTGCTTTCTCACTTATCTGACCTACTCTATTCTCCTGTTGGTTGTTAGATTGTAGGAGGCCATCATAAGTTGCAGTTGCAACTTCACATTTTTCACTTGTGGATGTGTCATATGTTTCCATACCTTGGGTCCTTGCCTATCTCTATATGCTTACTCTTCACTGAATTATAACGTACAGCAACCTTCCCTCTGGTTCCTCAGAATTTATGAGGATTGACTCAACAGCTTTTCCGGTTGCCAGGTCCGGGTTGCGGGTCTTTATAGTGTTGTGGCAAGGAATATTCCAGCCTGTAAAGAGGCCACTAGGGAACCAGTTGGGTGCAGTTGTTTGGAGATCGCCTATAGGTTTACGTTACTCTTTATACAGTGTTCAAATACTCATGTGCATTACAGTGAGCTGCTGTAAAAAGGCTGTGACAGGGGAAGGAATGTATCTCCTCTGCTGACTGACTGTGCACAGAGGACTGAGGAAAAATATCCTTTCCTCTCAGTCAGCTGAGTATTTTGCAGGTACAGCTGCATCTCAATGAAGTAGAATATTATTAGAAAGATAATCTATTACAGTAAATCAATACATAAAGTGACACACATATATTAGAGTCATTACACACAGAGGGATCTATTTCATGTGTTTATTTATGTTAATGTTGATGATTAATGAAAACCCAAAGGTCATTATCTCAGAAAATGAAAGTAGGGAGCACACAATAAGGTATCCACATCGTTTCCTTGCAGCACTCAATATCTCCATTATGGTACCTGCTCAGTTCAGTATAGGCGCCGCTCTGAGCTCTCTAGCTGCCGTACAGTAAGCTAATCAAAGGCCAGCAACTACCGGCCAATCAAGTGCCTACATGTAACGTAATTCGCCTAGGTTAGCTGTAGGCCTCTGATTGGGCGCCGGCTGCTGCTGGCCTAAGATTGGCGGGCAGCTTAATGTACATCTACGGCAGCTGAGCCAGAGAGACGCCCAGAATAAATACAGCGGCGGACACTGGGCACAGGTGACGGGCTACAGGATGACTCATAGCTGCATGCCTTGGTCTTTTGATCAGTGGACATGTTTTCATACAAAAAAAATTGGTATGTCTTACTTGTGGGGGGTGCCTTATATTCCATAGTGTTTCAATCTCCCCTAGTAATTCTTATTTTCGGGGAGTGTCTTATTTTTGGGAAAACACAGTACATATATTTGTATAGTGCAATAGCAAAAAAAACAGAAAATCAACCACAATCCTCCGACTGCTCTCATTTGTCACCCCAGGATAAATATGTCCTACACCATCACCCGATCATATAATGCAGGTATTAGGTAATAAGTCCCCGGACGACCAATAGCAGATCGCGCTCTGCAGCCCCCCCTAGTGGTAGGAATATCAGGAGGATATAATGCCATGGTGTGATCTGCTGTTCTTACAGATCTCCTTCTCCTGGATCTTCCCCTCGGTCTCCTGTGCACAATGATCACCTGTCTGCTGCTCCTCCTTAGTCTCGGTAAGTCCTGATATTATCCACTACCTCTCATGTGATGGGAATATAGTAGGGACTGATCTCCAGCAAATCCGTGATCCATGAGATCCCCTGTAACCTCCATCATTCCTGGTGACTGCACCGCTCAGTGTCTGATGGGTTTATTCTCTAGGGTCGGTGGATGGAGCCGGAAATCCTCTCGGTGATATCAGAAGTATGATAAAAGAAGTGATGAACAGAAGTATTACAGACTTTAACTTCTATGGCTGCCAATGTGGATTATTTACAGGAAATCAGATCGTGGATGAAATTGATCGGTAAATGGATAATAATATATAATATATATATATAATGATGTGTATATGAAAACGGGCAGAAAAGAGACGAGGTTGTCATTTTATTTTAGGGCACATATAAGATAGGAGATGTCACCTGCAGTCCTATGTAACACCACAGATAACACAGTGATATCTCTGAGTACAGATAATGTAGTAGATGTCACCTGCAGTCCTATGTAACACCACAGATAACACAGTGATATCTCTGAGTACAGATAATGTAGTAGATGTCACCTGCAGTCCTATGTAACACCACAGATAACACAGTGATATCTCTGAGTACAGATAATGTAGTAGATGTCACCTGCAGTCCTATGTAACACCACAGATAACACAGTGATATCTCTGAGTACAGATAATGTAGTAGATGTCACCTGCAGTCCTATGTAACACCACAGATAACACAGTGATATCTCTGAGTACAGATAATGTAGTAGATATCACCTGCAGTCCTATGTAACACCACAGATAACACAGTGATATCTCTGAGTACAGATAATGTAGTAGATGTCACCTGCAGTCCTATGTAACACCACAGATAACACAGTGATATCTCTGAGTACAGATAATGTAGTAAAATGTCACCTGCAGTCCTATGTAACACCACAGTAACACATATACTCTGATACGATAAAGGTCGTCAGAATGTCCTCTCTCTAATGTATAGTGCAGCATCATGTACCCAGATAACACAGTGATATCTCTGAGTACAGATAATGTAGTAGATGTCACCTGCAGTCCTATGTAACACCACAGATAACACAGTGATATCTCTGAGTACAGATAATGTAGTAAAATGTCACCTGCAGTCCTATGTAACACCACAGATAACACAGTGATATCTCTGAGTACAGATAATGTAGAAAATATCACCTGCAGTCCTATGTAACACCAGATAACACAGTGATATCTCTGAGTACAGATAATGTAGTAGATATCACCTGCAGTCCTATGTAACACCACATGTAACACAGTGATATCTCTGAGTACAGATAATGTAGTAGATGTCACCTGCAGTCCTATGTAACACCACAGATAACAGTGATATCTCTGAGTACAGATAATGTAGTAGATATCACCTGCAGTCCTATGTAACACCACAGATAACACAGTGATATCTCTCTGAGTACAGATAATGTAGTAGATGTCACCTGCAGTCCTATGTAACACCACAGATAAACAGTGATATCTCTGAGTACAGATAATGTAGTAGATATCACCTGCAGTCCTATGTAACACCACAGATAACACAGTGATATCTCTGAGTACAGATAATGTTGTAGATGTCACCTGCAGTCCTATGTAACACCACAGATAACACAGTGATATCTCTGAGTACAGATAATGTTGTAGATGTCCCTGCAGTCCTATGTAACACCACAGATAATACAGTGATATCTCTGAGTACAGATAATGTAGTAGATGTCACCTGCAGTCCTATGTAACACCTCAGATAACACAGTGATATCTCTGAGTACAGATAATGTAGTAGATGTCACCTGCAGTCCTATGTAACACCACAGATAACACAGTGATATCTCTGAGTACAGATAATGTAGTAGATGTCACTGCAGTCTATGTACACCACAGATAACACAGTGATATCTCTGAGCACAGATAATGTAGTAGATGTCACCTGCAGTCCTATGTAACACCACAGATAACACAGTGATATCTCTGAGTACAGATAATGTAGTAGATGTCACCTGCAGTCCTATGTAACACCACAGATAACACAGTGATATCTCTGAGTACAGATAATGTAGTAGATGTCACCTGCAGTCCTATGTAACACCACAGATAACACAGTGATATCTCTGAGTACAGATAATGTAGTAGATGTCACCTGCAGTCCTATGTAACACCACAGATAACACAGTGATATCTCTGAGTACAGATAATGTAGTAGATGTCACCTGCAGTCCCATGTAAGACATTTATAGTTCACAATCTTCTCTTCCTCCTTTAGATGCTGTCTTGCACAATATTGTATGTATAAAATGATTAGAACAAATAACTGTAATCCATATCGCCAGCGTTACCATTACACTTACAGTAATGGGGTCATCACCTGTGGTAAGTCCAGGGGTCTCCTCGGGGTTGGGGCACTCAGAGACATTGTGATAAGGAGATAAATTACAATTTTGTTCTTTGAATTAATGATCTGAAAATCCCATCGGACGAGCAGTGTCAGGTCCGGTGATGTCTGACGCAATTATATGTCAGGTTGTGAAAGTCTTCACTGTTGTTTTTGGTGACGTCTCAGAATAAGCCGTCGTGTGAACAGGAGGAAGAACATGAATTCTGCCCATTATAAGACTTAAATACTTCATTTATTTTTCATTCTTTATCATTTTTTACCCTGCACTAGAAGCCTCAGCAGTTTCTCTTTGTCTATCTCTGCTCCTGTTCTTCATCTTAATCCCTGCTTCATAGACTTGTAGAGGCAGAACAATGAACTGTGCACAAATTCCAGCTGTTTATGAGAATGATCAGCAAACTGGGTAGTTCCCCAGGGTCTCCATACACAAAAGCACTAATAGCCTTTATAAGCCAGAAACACCACAATTATTGCCTATCCTGCAATAGTCTGGAGGAACTGAAGGGAAGAATAGAAGCTGAGATGCCTTCACAGTGTGCATGTGTAGTATAGAGATTATGTAACATACAGTGTGTGTAGTATAGAGAGTGTGTAACATACAGTGTGTGTAGTATATAGAGTGTGTAACATACAGTGTGTAGTATAAAGAGTGTGTAACGTACAGTGTGTGTAGTATAGAGTGTGTAACATACAGTGTGCGTAGTATAGAGAGTGTGTAACATACAGTGTGTGCAGTATAGAGTGTGTAACATACAGTGTGTGTAGTATAGAGTGTGTAACATACAGTGTGCGTAGTATAGAGAGTGTGCAACATACAGTGTGTGCAGTATAGAGTGTGTAACATACAGTGTGTATAGTATAGAGAGTGTGTAACATACAGTGTGTGTAGTGTAGAGTGTGTAACATACAGTGTGTGTAGTATAGAGAGTGTAACATACAGTGTGTGTAGTATAGAGAGTGTGTAACATACAGTGTGTGTAGTATATAGAGTGTGTAACATACAGTGTGTAGTATAGAGAGTGTGTAACATACAGTGTGTGTAGTATAGAGTGTGTAACATACAGTGTGTGTAGTATAGAGAGTGTGTAACATACAGTGTGTGCAGTATAGAGTGTGTAACATACAGTGTGTATAGTATAGAGAGTGTGTAACGTACAGTGTGTGTAGTATAGAGTGTGTAACATACAGTGTGTGTAGTATAGAGAGTGTGTAACATACAGTGTGTGCAGGATAGAGTGTGTAACATACAGTGTGTATAGTATAGAGAGTGTGTAACGTACAGTGTGTGTAGTGTAGAGTGTGTAACATACAGTGTGTGTAGTATAGAGTGTGTAACATACAGTGTGTGTAGTATAGAGAGTGTGTAACATACAGTGTGTGCAGTATAGAGTGTGTAACATACAGTGTGTATAGTATAGAGAGTGTGTAACGTACAGTGTGTGTAGTATAGAGTGTGTAACATACAGTGTGTGTAGTATAGAGAGTGTGTAACATACAGTGTGTGTAGTATAGAGTGTGTAACATACAGTGTGTTAGTATAGAGAGTGTGTAACATACAGTGTGTTGTATATAGAGTGTGTAACATACAGTGTGTGTAGTATAGAGAGTGTGTAACATACAGTGTGTGTAGGATAGAGAGTGTAACATACAGTGTGTAGTATAGAGATGTGTAACATACAGTGTGTTAGTATAGAGAGGTGTGTAACATACAGTGTTGTAGTATAGAGTGTGTAACATACAGTGTGTGTAGTATAGAGAGTGTGTAACATACAGTGTGTGCAGTATAGAGTGTGTAACATACAGTGTGTGTAGTATAGAGAGTGTGTAACATACAGTGTGTGCAGTATAAGAGTGTGTAACATACAGTGTGTATAGTATAGAGAGTGTGTAACGTACAGTGTGTAGTATAGAGTGTGTAACATACAGGGTGTGTAGTATAGAGAGTGTGTAACATACAAGTGTGTGCAGGATAGAGTGTGTAACATACAGTGTGTATAGTATAGAGAGTGTGTAACGTACAGTGTGTGTAGTGTAGAGTGTGTAACATACAGTGTGTAGTATAGAGTGTGTAACATACAGTGTGTGTAGTATAGAGAGTGTGTAACATACAGTGTGTGCAGTATAGAGTGTGTAACATACAGTGTGTATAGTATAGAGAGTGTGTAACATACAGTGTGTGTGAGTATAGAGTGTGTAACATACAGTGTGTAGTAGTATAGTAGAGGTGTAACATACAGTGGTTAGTTTAGAGTGTGTAACATACAGTGTGTGTAGTATGAGAGTTGTAACATACAGTGTGTGTAGTATAAGAGTGTGTAACATACAGTGTGTAGTATAGAGAGTGTGTAACATACAGTGTGTGTAGTATAGAGTGTGTAACATACAGTGTGTATAGTATAGAGAGTGTGTAACATACAGTGTGTGCAGTATAGAGTGTGTAACATACAGTGTGTTAGTATAGAGAGTGTGTAACGTACAGTGTGTGTAGTATAGAGTGTGTAACATACAGTGTGTGTAGTATAGAGAGTGTGTAACATACAGTGTGTGCAGTATAGAGTGTGTAACATACAGTGTGTATAGTATAGAGAGTGTGTAACTACAGTGTGTGTAGTATAGAGTGTGTAACATACAGTGTGTGTATAGTAGAGTGTGTAACATACAGTGTGTGTAGTATAGAGTGTGTAACATACAGTGTGTGTAGTATAGAGAGTGTAACATACATGTGTTAGTTAGAGTGTGTAACTATGTTGAGTAAGAGTGTGTAACATACAGTGTGTGTAGTATAGAGAGTGTGTAACATACAGTGTTGCAGTATAGAGTGTGTAACATACAGTGTGTGTAGTTAGAGTGTGTAACATACAGTGTGTAGTATAGAGTGTGTAACATACAGTGTGTAGTATAGAGAGTGTGTAACATACAGTGTGTGAGTATAAGAGTGGTAACATACAGTGTGTGTAGTATAGAGAGTGTGTAACATACAGTGTGTGCAGTATAGAGTGTGTAACATACAGTGTGTATAGTATAGAGAGTGTGTAACGTACAGTGTGTGTAGTATAGAGTGTGTAACATACAGTGTGTGTAGTATAGAGAGTGTGTAACATACAGTGTGTGAGTAATAGAGTGTGTAACATACAGTGTGTATAGTATAAGAGTGTGTAACTACAGTGTGTGTAGTATAGAGTGTGAACATACAGTGTGTGTAGTATAGAGAGTGTGTAACATACAGTGTGTGCAGATAGAGTGTGTAACATACAGTGTGTATAGTATAGAGAGTGTGTAACGTACAGTGTGTGAGTGTATGTGTACACAGTGTATAGTATGGTGTGTAACATACAGTGTGTGTAGTATAGAGAGTGTGTAACATACAGTGTGTGAGTATAGAGTGTGTAACATACAGTGTGTATAGTATAGAGAGTGTGTAACATACAGTGTGTGAGTATAGAGTGTGTAACATACAGTGTGTTGTATAGAGAGTGTGTAACGTACAGTGTGTAGTATAGAGGTGTAACATACAGTGTGTGTAGTATAGAGAGTGTGTAACATACAGTGTTGATGATAAGAGTGTGTAACATACAGTGTGTATAGTATAGAGAGTGTATAACATACAGTGTGTGTAGTATAGAGTGTGTAACACAGTTGTGTGATAAGATGTAACATACAGTGTGTAGTATAGAGAGTGTGTAACATACAGTGTGTTGTAGTATAGAGTGTGTAACATACAGTGTGTTAGTATAGAGAGTGTGTAACGTACAGTGTGTGTAGTATAGAGTGTGTAACATACAGTGTGTGTAGTATAGAGAGTGTGTAACATACAGTGTGTGCAGTATAGAGTGTGTAACATACAGTGTGTATAGTATAGAGAGTGTGTAACGTACAGTGTGTGTAGTGTAGAGTGTGTAACATACAGTGTGTGTAGTGTAGAGTGTGTAACATACAGTGTGTGTAGTATAGAGAGTGTAACATACAGTGTGTGTAGTATAGAGAGTGTAACTTACAGAGTGTTGTATAGAAAGTGTGTAACATACAGTGTGTGTAATGTACAGAGTGTGTAACATACAGTGTGTAGTATAGAGAGTGTGTAACATACAGTGTGTGTAGTATAGAGAGTGTGTAACATACAGTGTTTGTAGTATAGAGAATGTGTAATATAGTGTGTAGTATAGAGAGTGTGTAAAATACAGTGTGTGTAGTGTACAGAGTGTGTAACATACAGTGTTTGTAGTATAGAGAATGTGTAATATAGTGTGTAGTATAGAGAGTGTGTAAAATACAGTGTGTGTAGTGTACAGAGTGTGTAACATACAGTGTCTGTAGTGTAGATAGTGTATAGCATACAGGGGTTGTAGTATAGAGTGTGTAACATACAGTGTGTGTAGTATAGAGTGTGTAACATAGTGTGTAGTATAGAGTGTAACATACAGTGTGTGTAGTATAGAGAGTGTGTAACATACAGTGTATGTAGTATAGAGAGTGTGTAACATACAGTGTGTGTAGTATAGTGCGTGTGAAACATACAGTGTGCGTAGTATAGAGAGTGAAACATACAGTGTGCGTAGTATAGAGAGTGTAACACAGTTTATGTAGTATAGTGTGTAACATACAGTGTGTGTAATGTACAGAGTGTGTAACATACAGTGTGTATAGTATAGAGAGTGTCAAACATACAGTGTGCGTAGTATAGAGTGTGTAACACAGTGTATGTAGTATAGATAGTGTGTAACATACAGTGTGTTTAGTATTGAGAGTGTCTAACACACTGTGTGTAGTATAGAGTGTGTAACATACAGTGTGAGTATAGTATAGATTGTGTAAGGAATTAAAAGAGAGTACTGAAAAGCTAAAGGAGTCAACAAACCTAGAAAACAATAGAATTCAGCAGGAATGCCATATTTCTCCCCCAGCAGAGCGGACTACAGTGCTCATTAGACTGGCCTGACCACACGCCTGGTGGTGGTTGTATTTCCATGGACCTACTGCATAATCTGCAGTAAAGAAAGGTTAAGCAAGGAATGTTCCCTGTGTCTTCTTACTCCACTACACTCATCACCATCACCTTCATTATCCCGTTCGGAGGCGGCCCTGGTTGGGAAAGATTAAACATCTGCGCTGCTGTACAACCTATTTCCAAGGGATCCCCTGCAGTGCCGACCAGGACTGGCTAATCATCCCAACTATCATCTTAAACAAACTTTATTCCCTTCTACTCTCCCCTTTACTTGTGTGATAAGGCCCACAGCTGCTGGGCACGGCTACAGTGAACTAAATTCGGGCCCAGCTGCTGCGTACCCCAACTTACACATATGCATAAGGTTTAACTGAAACCAGTGTTACAGCAACAACAAAACCCAGTAAGTACACTGTGTGCAGAATTATTAGGCAAATGAGTATTTTGATCACATGATACTTTTTATCCATGTTGTCCTACTCCAAGCTGTATAGGCTGAGAGCCAACTACCAATGAAGTAAATCAGGTGATGGCATGTCTGTAATGAGGAGGGGTGTGGTGTAATGACATCAACACCCTATATAAGGTGTGCTTAATTATTAGGCAAAATGGGTCAGAAGAGAGATGTGACGGCTCTGAAGAGTCCACAATTGTGAGATGTCTTGCAGAGGGATGCAGCAGTCTGGAAATTGCCAAACTTTTGAAGTGTGATCACCGAACAATCAAATGTTTCATGGCAAATAGCCAAAAGGGTTGCAAGAAGCGCGAGGGCAAAAAAAGCGCAAAATAACTGCCCATGAATTGAGGAAAATCAAGCGTGAAGCTGCCAAGATGCCATTTGCCACCAGTTTTGCCATATTTCAGAGCTGCAATGTTACTGGCGTATCAAAAAGCACAAAGTGTGCCATACTCAGGGACATGGCCAAGGTAAGGAAGGCGGAAAAATGACCACCTCTGAACCAGAAACATAAGATAAAACGTCAAGACTGGGCCAAGAAATATCTGAAGACTGATTCTTCAAAGGTTTTATAGACTGATGAAATGAGAGTGACTCTTGATTGTCCAGATGGATGGACCAGAGGCTGGATCAGTAAAGGGCAGAGAGCTCCACTCCGACTCAGACGCCAGCAAGGTGGAGGTGGGGTACTGGTATGGGCTGGGATCATCAAAGATCAACTTGTGGAACCTTTTCAGGTTGAGGATGGAGTGAAGCTCAACTCCCGGACCTACTGCCAGTTTCTGGAAAACAACTTCTTCAAGCAGTGGTACATGAAAAAGTCGGTATTGTTCAAGAAAGACATGATTGTCATGCAGGACAATGCTCCATCACATGCATCCAACTACTCCACAAGCGTGGCTGGCCAGTAAAGGTCTAAAAGAAGAAAAAATAATGACATGGCCCCTTGTTACCTGATCTGAACCCCATAGAGAACCTGTGGTCCCTCCTAAAATGTGAGATCTACAGGGAGGGAAAACAGTACACCTCTGGGAACAGTGTCTGGGAGGGAAAACAGCACACCTCTGGGAACAGTGTCTGGAGGCTGTGGTGGCTGCTGCACGCAATGTGGACCGTAAACAGATCAAGCAACTGACACAATCTATGGGTGGAGGCTGCCGAGTGTCATCATAAAGAAAGGGGGCAATATTGGGCACTCATTTTTTGGGTTTTGTTTTTTCATGTCAGAAATGTTTATTTCTACATTTTGTGCAGTTATATTGGTTACCTGGTGACAATAAACAAGTGAGATGGGAATATATTTGGTTTTTATTAAGTTGCCTAATAATTCTGCACAGTAATAGTTACCTGCACACACAGATATCCTCCTAGGAGCCAAATCTAAAAACCCTCCAACTTCCAAAAATATGAAGCTTTGATATTTCTGAGTCTTTTGGGTGATTGAGAACATGGTTGTTGATCAATAATAAAAATAATTTTCTAAAATACAACTTGCCTAATAATTCTGCCACAGTGTATATTAGTCCTGTTGTTATCCTCATTTTGCTTCGTTTTCCAGCCCTCCGCCCATAGACTTATATGGGGTTTGGACTCAAGTTTTCATCTGGTCCCAAACTAAACTTTTTCAAAGTCTGTCCGGATTCAGCAAACCCAAACATCTGAGAGTTCCCACATCTCTACCCATCATTCATCGTCATCCTGTTGACCCTCTCTTTTAGTTTTTGCCCAGGGTCTCACTTTGTCTAAAGCTGTGGACTGATATTGGCGAGACAGGTCTGTGTCTGTAGTGAGACATTACAAGTTCTATCTCATCCGGGACTACACAACTGAAGACTCCACCAATATGCAGAAATCTGCTCTTGTAATGGCAAGACGTCATCAAACTACAGAGGGTAACCCCCGCAGCTCTGTACATTGTGCAGTGCCATCTGCTGGTCACTGCTGTCTATAGCTCACCCTAGATCACTATGGATACTTTGAACATTGTAACAAATTGGAGAAATTTTGAGAATAGCGATGAAATGAAGCAAAAATCCTTAAGAAATGCCTAAAATAAAGTTACATTCCGCAGAAATCAAAAGGGAACTGTTGGCCCCAAAGCACATAAAACTAAACAGCCATACTGGGGATATCCAGACTAGCGTAATCACACTGCTGCTGGCTACACAGCTACAACTGGATGTGTAGAGGAGAGCAGGATGGACAGATGGGAGCACCATCATGGAGCAAGACAAACAGACAGGAGTACTTTCATAGAGAAATATAGACACAGGGGATCAATGTCATAGACCAGGGCAGACAGATGAGAGCACCATCATAGAGCAGGACAGACACTGTAATAGAGCAGGATGGACAAACAGGGGCAGCATTGTAAAGCAAAGTGTCAGATGTATTTTTATTTAGATACCTGAGGAAGGCGGTTGTCTCCGCCGAAACGCGTTGTATCCGTTTTTTATATTCTCGCATGTTTTGAGGAATAAAATTTTGGTGGACAAGAAGTTCTTAAAATCATTACCACGGGGAGCGCGGCCACTATAGAATTGGATCACTTCCGATAGAGAGCAGGATGGACAGATGGGAGCACCATCATAGAGAGTAGGATGGACAGACAGGAGCACTGTCATAAAGCAGGAGGGACAGATAGGACCACCATCATAGAGCGCAGGACGGACAGATGGGAGCAGCGTCATAGATAGCAGGATGAATAGACGGGAGTGCCATCACAGACTGCAAGGTGGACAGACTCCCTCCAGCCTAATATATAGCACCAGGTCATTGTGTTTGTATTGATCTGGTATTTCTGCACTTCTCTCAGTATTACAGCTACTTCGTGTCTCGGATCCGTCATGACTGATAAATGATGAATGTTTCTGTTATACCCACAGACGATGATGAGGAGTCCGGCTGTGCCAGACAAACCTGTGAGAGTGACAGGAAAACAGTGATGTGTTTCATGAGCCACAAGTATTCAAAGCGGAATGCAAAATACCAATTTGTTGGTATATGCAGTGGGAGACGTCCGCCCTGTACCAGCCATAATGCTACAATCTGAAGAGCGCAATCCTCACTGATCATAGAGCCGCTGTCTCATAAGAGGATTTCCCAAGAATAAAAAAAATCCACAATAAATAGAAATCCTTGTGTGTTTTTTTTTAAATTTATATTGTCACATCAGAGATGAATGAACGGCTCACTCTGCACATACCGACTGTCAATCAAAGTGCCGATGCCCAGAGTGCAGTGAGAGGTGACTACACTGCTCTGTGCATAACTATGACTGAGAGCCAGCGGCTCCAGGGAGGAAAAAAGTTTGTTTTCCCATAACTGTGCTAGTGTTTTCCTAGGAGACTGGTGTTGAGACACGAGGTTTTATCATCTCTTTAAAAAGACTGCCCAGGTCTGAGGCTTCTCCACAAAGAACGTCCACATTCCTTCCATATGGGCAGTCAATAACATATTGTATATTCCTAGCAAGAACACAAGATGGTGTTCTGACTCCATGACTTTTGGGATCCAACTCCGCAGCCAGCAGCACCCCGATTTTGGCATGAACACACTGAGGGGGAGAAGCGGCAAGCTGACCGAACACAGTGAGGAGTGTAGCCAGGTGACTGGACTGTCCCAACCTTGGTTCTACAAACAAATTTGTGGGTTCAGTGTTGAGCAGTGTAGCAATTCTGAAATCCTCAGGCTGAAAACAGGCTCCCTAGGCTCAGGTCATTTACAGTCCCTGACAAACGTTATGTTGCTTATCCATGTTATGCAAATAAATGCTTATAACCTGAAATGAAAAACCTGACATGAAATTCATCCATTGATTTTATAAATTTCTCTTTTGAAAGCTGAAACCCTCCGAAATGAGGTTTAGGTTAAGAAAATAAATTGGCATCAATGCTGATATATTGATCATTTAATGATCACAGAATGCTTAGATTTTGGCAAGACAAAAGATTTGTCGCCTGGTCATATAATGCACCCAATCCTAGTTTGCATGCTCACTTGTGCTCCGTAAATGATCGGTTAATTAGTGGGTGTGTATAAAAAGAAACCCAGCACCCCAGACCTTCACTTGATCTACAACTGGAGCTCTGACAACATGCCAAAAATCCACCCTGCGACCAAAGCCTTGATTATCAAGAGGCTGAAGACCAGATCCACTGCAGAGGTGTCTGGCAGTTTTAATGTGTCTCAGCGTCAAGAACAAAGAATTAAAAAATGGAGATGTGCTTGACAAGCCCAGGTCCGGAAGACCCCGCAAGACAATTGCTCAGGAGGAATGTTTGTTGGTTAGAAAATCCAAAGCAAGCCCCTCTTCCACTGCAGCAGAGCTCCAACAGGCCTGGTCACCTCAAGTCCCTGTGTCAACTAGAACAGTTTGTAGGATTCTGTCTTGAAATGGCCTCCATGGTCGAATCAGTGCCTAGAAGCCAGCACTAAACAAAAGGCAAATAAAAAAACATGTGGCATTTGCAAAGTCCCACAGCCTGCTAAACAGATGGAGGCTGGAAAAGTGGCAGAAGGGGGATTTCTCTGATGAATCTTCAGTAGAATTACACCACAGCCGCCACAAATACTGCAGGAGACGTATTGGAGCCAAATTTGGTGGTGGAAAGATCATGGTCTGGGCTTACATTCAGTATGGGGGTGTGCAAAACATTTGCAAGGTGGAAGGCAATATCAATAGCCTAAAATATCAAGAAGTATTACCTACCTCTTACATTCCAAATCATAAAAGGGGTCAAATTCTGAAGCAGGATGGTGCTCCATCTCATACATCCATCTCTACAGCAAAGTTTCTCCAGGCAAAAAAGATCAAGGTGCTCAAGGACTGGCCAGCCCAGTCACGAACATCATTGAGCATGTTTGGGGTAGGATGAAAGAGGAAGCTTGGAAGACAAAACCAAAGAATCTAGATGAACTCTGGGAGGCATGTAAGACTGCATTCTTTTTTTTTCCTGATGACTTCATTAATAAATTGTATGAATCATTGTTGAACCGGATGGATGAAGTCCTTCAAGCTCATGGAAGTCACACAAAATATTAAATATGACTCTAATATCGCCACAACTTCATTCACCAATGTTATGCAACATAGATTTGTATTTAAGTTAATTATTTGTTTGAATATCACATTACTTTCTGTGGGCGACAAAACTTTTGTCTTGCCAAAATCTGACCATTCTGTGTTCATTAAATGATCAATATTTCAGCATTGATGCAAATTTATTTCCATAACCAAAACCACATTTCAGAGGGTTTCAGCTTTGAAAAGAGTAATTTATACAACCAATGGATGAATGTAACGTCAGGTTAAAGCTTTTATTTACATAACATGGATAAGCGACAGAACTTTTGTCAGGGAGTGTAGAATCACACTGGGGACAGGAGAGGGCTCTTTTTTTATTTCTCTCAGCTCACATTTCAGAGTATTGCGCCCACAGGATTGGTGAGTAGGGATGGGCGAGTAGTTAAATACTCAGAGTCGTTATATTACTGCCGAGTAGATCGTAATACTTGGGTATTCGGTGTGAGTAGCGAATCCAATGTTAGTCAATAGGAAATGCAAATTATTGTCTGCTGGACCCAAACAAGTGGTCTGGGGGCTGAGGAAAAGGCTGAAATGGGTGCATGATTGTGTAAGAGCGAGTTATGATTGAGAAATCGAGGAGATTTTCTGACAGCTCAGTGTGTAAGTGGTGTAAAGAGAGCGATCTGCCCTAAGGGCTGTGTGATGGTTAACACAGGAAGAAGCCACCCATCATCATCATCATCAAAAGAGTTTCACAATTATACAGTAGAGCTTGGACTACTGGCATTGTTGTTCCACTGCCACTGCACAATGTGCAGGTGACTCACCGCTGCCGGGTACTCAGCTCTCAGGCGCTGGCTATGGTCACGGTTCGGTGCCCAGAGCTGTGTGGGCCCGGTGGTCAATTGCACGGTTAGGTTAAGAAGTAAAGTTTGTTTCGTGACGCCACCTGTAGGTGTCCGGTGAAGGCACCGACACTGCTCAGACCTCCGGGGTGATGTGCGGCAGCTTAGATGGAACCGCTCCCTACAGGGTGAGCGGGGGGTCCCCGGGAAGGTACTGACGTTGGAGGGGATAAGGTAACGCGGTCGGTGTGGTGTGAGGGAAAAGAGGGACACGCACACATACAGTCTTTTGGGTACCTTTACTGGTGTTGACTGGTACACTTGTCCGGAGATGAGATGAGACACTTCAGGGTTTCCACAGCGAGCAGGATTGTATGCTTCCTAATACCTGATGTTCTGCTGGAGTCTGGCAGGCATAAAACCTAACCAAACCGTTACTGTCCTTTCTGTGTTACACTTCACACCCGGATTTGCTGCACTGAGGGCACTCAAAGGGGATTTCTGTCTGGCCTAGACTCCGGGCTCTCATTTCGTGGTGCTTCGGGTGTCTGGGGAGCTAAACCCCCTATTTTAGTGCTGGTTTCTTTACAGGAACGGTGCTGTGTCCATGTAAACTCGGACCCAGTAACCGGACCTCTGTTAGGGTGAGTCGGGATGACTCCTCTGCCCCTTTCTGTACTGGTTACTCTCCTTGTTCCTGTGACCCCTATCCTGAGGGTCTACCACTTTCCAGGTGTCTCTGAGCCTGGGCCTAGCGTGGCTCCAGTATCAGGTCAGCTCTCCTAGCTGTTTACAGTTCTCTAGTGACTGCACACTCTAGTGTTTCTCCCTCCAGGAACCGTATTTATAGGGGGAACTGGCTGAAGGCAACCAGTGGAGCTCCCCCTACAGGTCTGGGGTGAAAGGTGTTGTAAGTAAGTGGGGTCTGCTTACTGTGTACTTCCCATCCATGTTCTAAGAGATCCTGTGGTGGCCTAACCAGGGTGCCACACAGGCATAGTGTTTCCAAAGGTTAGCCCAAGGGGTTGTATCATGGTTGATGAAGGAAGCAGGCCTCAAGGGCCAAACAATTATGAAGCTAGGACTACTAGGGCTATTAGCATAGTTTTTGCCGTGCTCAATATGCAGGCATATTGATGAAGGAAGCAGGCCTCAAGGACCAGATAATTTTGCTGCCAGGACTACTAGCACAGTACTCGCAGGGCCAGATGTCCAGGCATAGCCATAGTGTCTCAAAAAGTAGCTTAAAAGGCTGTATTATGGTTGATGAAGGAAGCAGGCCTCAAGGGCCAAACAGTTATGAAGCTAGCCTAGACGTACTAGCACAGTAGTTGCAGTACCGAATGTCCAGGCATAGCCATAGTGTCTCTAAAACATAGCCCATGGGGCTGTACCATGGTTGATGAAGGAAGCGGACCTAAAGGGCCAAACAATTATGAAGCTAGGACTACTAGTACAGTAGTTGCAGTGTCCAATGTCCAGGCATAGACATGCTATCTCCAAAAAGTAGCTCATGGGGCTGTATCATGGTTGATGAAGGAAGTAGGCCTCAAGGTCCAAACAATTATGAGGCTAGGACTACTAGGACTACTAGCATAGTTTTTGCAGTGCCCAATGTGCAGGCATAGCCATAGTGTCTCCAAAAATTAGCCCAAGGAGCTGTATCATGATTGATGAAGGAAGCAGGCCTCAAGGGCTAAACAATTATGAAGCTAGGACTAGTAGCACAGTAGATCCAGTGCCCAATGTCCAGGCATAGCCATAGTGTCTCCAAAACGTATCCCAAGGGGCTGTAATATGGTTGATAAAGTAAGGAGGGTCTCATCACAAGTGCCTCCGATGTGAAATATTAATTAAAGGAACATTGTTTTTAGCTTATTGACCATGAGGTGCATGTTGAAGAAGCAGGAGTTTAAAACATGTAAGAAGAAGAAAAGGGGTTTGTATGGGAAGAGATGGACGTTATCACCAGTTGCCTAAAATAACATTTTGGGTGACTTTAGTTTGGGATGCTGTCATCAGGGGGGCTTAAATACTCTTGCGAAATTCAGTCCTTGTTAAATTTGATCAGAGTCAGCCTGTCTGCATTCTCTGTAGTCAGATGTGTGCATGTATGTGTGATGGTTGCCCCAGCAGCACTGAAAACACGCTCTGACATCAGACTAGCAGCAGGCCAGGCCAGCACCTCCAAGGCATATAAGGGGAGGCCTGGCCAACTATGCAGCTTGGATACTCAGTAATTAAATGGAACAGAAGTGTCAGGAAGGATGCAGGTATGGTCACTTAGATAGTCGTTGACCATGTTGTGCAACTTCTCCCTCCTTGACATTGTTACCAGTCCAGGTAGTCCTTGTGGATGAGCCAGTTTATTGAAGATGGCCCAGTTTGAGGACATTTTACCACCACCTATTTTGGACCTGCTGGCTGTATCTCTCTCCATTAATTCATGCTGTTGCGCAGAGTTGGTACCTCTGCTAGCAGCGGCGTCTGAGGGTGATGTTGCTATCAAATGATCAACAATGGCCCTCTTGAAGGATTCTATTGTGAAACCCCTTGGTGACTGCAACAGTAGCGAAGGAAAGTTGTCCTTGTACTGTGGGTCTAGAAAAGTGGCCAACCAGTATATTTTGCTGTTGAAAATGTGGATCACGCGAGGGTCTTGGCACAGTTAGATATGAAGTGTGCCATGTGTGCAAGCTGCAAAAAGGCAAATGTTCTGTGAACCCAGAAGGAGGAACAATACCCATGCTCTTCTCACACTGAGTCTTCTCCTCCTCTCCAGCCCACCCATGCTATACAGACATGAAGCTGGGGTTGGGAGTCCCCTGTGTAGCATGAAAGGTCCCCTCGGTACCACTGAAAAAGAAGTCCTCTCCGTCCTCATCTACATCATCTTCATCCCCCAATCTTGCCTGATGAGATTGGCTGTGCTGGGTAGGATCACCCATTGTGAAATCTTGCTCCATACCCAGCTGCTGGGCACTCAAAGATTCCATTTTTAGGTTATGGAGCGATTCTTTCGGCAAACATAGGATAGGGATGATTAAACTAATAATAGCCTGATCACTGCTCACAAGCTTGGTGCAGTACTCAAAGTTATCAAGCACTCCACAAATGTCAGCGATCCACACTCACTCGACAGTTGTTATGTGTCTTGGCTGAGTCTCAATCTGACGGGCATGTTTGAGCTGGTATTCAGCAAGTGCCCTCTGCTGCTTACTTATCCTTGCCAACATATGATATGTTCAGTTCCACCGTGTTGGCAGGTCGCAAATGAGCCAGTGGTTTGGCAAATTAAATTGCTTTAAATTGCAAGACCGGCAACAGCGGTTGAGGAATGGTGGAAATGGGTGCAAATACAGAGCACCTTCTTAAGTAGGTACGGAAAGTCAGGTTATGTTTTTATAAATTTCTGCACCACTAGGTTCAGCACGTGAGCCATGCATGGCATGTGTACCAGCTTTCCAAGCTTTAAAGCAAAGCTGCCACCAGATTACGCCCATTATCGCAGACACTCAGACCGGGTTGGAGTGGCAGTGGAGAGAGACACTGATTGGCCTGTTTTATTCCTTGCCACAGCTCTGCTGCAGTGTGTGGTGTTTCACCTATGCAGATGAGCTTCAGCAGAGCATGTTGCCACTTTGCCCATGCGCTTGACCCACCCGAGGGTATGGGGTACTCGGACCCAGGCTACTGTACAATTCCGGGGAATTACAGGGGTCTATGTGTGGCTCCGTGACCATGGGTGCAGCTTTTAAAATGGTTGTTCTGGCGTGGTAGGGAAAGCGGTAGTTATTTGTGACACCACCCATGGTATGTGGCTATTAGTGGCCACCGCTCCTGCAGAACCTCTTGAGATGAAGGACAGGCAGCTGGGATGGTGTGGCTCCCCACGGGCGGAGCGGATCCCCAGGGCAGTGGGTGTAGTAAGGGTGTAAGGTGCAGGATAGTGGGCGCAAAGTAACAGACAGACTCACGGTTTGATGGTTCTTCAGTCCTTTTACTGGTGCAATGGTAGTACTGGCAGGTGATGTTAAGCTGAGTCCTTGCACCGGGGTTCTCCTCACCCGGCAAGTTCTGAGGTCTCCTTACTGCGGTCTGTTGTAGGTCCCTGCTGCGTAAACTGAACTACTGGCCCTCTCTCTCTCCTGCTGGGTGCCGGTATAGCAGGCAATTCAAATCCTTCTCAAGCCACACGTCTCAGGTGGCTATTCCTGGGTTCTCTATGCTCCACTCCGGGCACAGTGTGGCTGGGTTTAATGTCGACACGATATGAGGAATCCACAAGGGTAAACTTTAACTGTGCTTTATTCTTCCATCTTTCGCCATCATATAACATACAGTCTTTCCTCAGCATGCTCCAAACTGAAACTAAACTTAACTTCCACCTCCTTCTTATCATTACCCATGATACACCAGACCTAGTTTTCTTAAAGAGACAGATCTAATTATTGTACATTACGTCATCCTCTTTTTTTTTTTTTTTTTTTTTTTTAACAACCTAGAAGAAATACACTGACAATGTAACAATGTGAAAATGTCCTATAAATATATATGTCGGTTTTGGCCTATTTAGTCTATTCAAATCAGGCAAGGAAGGAAAAAAAAAAAAAAAAAAAAAATAACAACCAAAGAGAATTATGTTTATTTTTTCTTCTTTTCTCTTTTACACTTCTTCAATAAGCCGCGATGGAGCCCTCCTTTCTCGTGGTGGATAGCGTCTGGGCTCAGTGAGTGTGTCCATTATTGAAGAATTGTTCACTTACAGGTGATCCTCTCCACCATCGAGTACCAAGTCTTCCACCAAAGGAAGATTATCATCATTTTGCGGTACGATTATAAAATGTGATGAATTTCGAGTTATGATGTGTCCATTTCGTTCAGTTGTGACCATGCTGCCTTTCTTATCAGTAACATTGTATTGTGCAGGATTGGGCTAGGGTCACACATAAGCCCTTGGTCCGTTTTTGGCATCAGATTTTGAAAATTTCTTTTTTCTAAAGTCCAAAAACTGATAGAAAAACGGGTTAGATGTAATAAAAACACCCTATCCTTTTTTTTCTGCACCTAAAAACATTGCTAGCAACGTTTTTGGGGTCCGGTTAAAAAAAAAAAAAAAATTTTAACATGGGCCCTATGTAAAAACGGATCCGTTTTTTTGGAGCCTTAAAAATCGGATCCGTTTTTTCTAGAATTTTTGTCAAAAAATGACTAAGTCCAAAAACGTTCAGGGGTACAGGAGGCTCAAAAAGCACCCAAAGATTGGTCATGGAAATCACTTCCAAAAACAGATTTCTATGTGTGACCCTAGCCTTATATGTATCTGAGGTCTTGTTGGTTGGTTTTTGATGCACGACGACAACATCCCCTTTTTTGATGGCACTCGGCTGTGTCCTTCGCCTTCTGTCTGCATAACGTTTCATAGCTTGTTTGTTAGAAGCATCTGCTCTGATCGCACAGAAGAGTCACTTGGTAAGGGATGACTGGTCACGTCAGGGATACGCATGCGCGGAGTTCTGCTGAACATTAGATGAGCTGGAGCAGCATTAGTAGTAGAATGTGGCGTATTGCGATAATTGTGCATAAATTTGTATAATGACTGTTTCAGCGGGGTGTGCTCCAGATTCGCTGCCTTGACTCTTTCCCCCAGAGTGCGCATGAAACGTTCTACTATACCATTGGCTTGCGGCCAGCAAGGTGTGATTTTCCTGTGACTGAACCCCAAGTATTCAGAAAATTGTGTAAACACATGTCCATTGAACGGAGGTCCATTGTCTGTTTTAACCACTCTTGGGATGCCATATGCAGAGAATATGTCATCCAGTTCTGGTATGACACTGGTGGTAGATGTTGAAGATATGAAAGAAATGACAGGGTATCTAGAATATTCATCAATTGTTACTAGAATGTACTGGCCATTGGGTAATGGTGCATATATGTCTACTGCTACTTCCTCCCAGTAGCGGAGACATTTGCAGTGGTTCTAAGTTTGATGATGGAGTAATGAATTGACAGGTGGAGCAATGTCTAATCTTCTCTTCCACCAATTGATCCATGTTTGGGAACCACACTTTTTCTCTTAGTAATTTTTTAGTGCCAACAATTCCCAGATGACCTTCATGTGCGATCTGTATGACTAAGTTGGGCAAAGTCTTAGGTACATCCAGTTTGGTACCTCGAAGAATGAGGTGTTCTTCAGTGACTGATAATTCATCCCGGACACTTGAGAATAGTTTTAATTCCTTCAGATCAATCTCAGAATCAGGAAATTTTTCATTTTGGATTTCATGCCACTTTCGATTTTGTATGATTTGTATTAAGGCACATAGCGTCTTGTCACTCGTTGTTGCATTCACAAAGTGATCAATGGAGAGTGCTTTAGGCACTGCATGAGCTGTAATGAAGCGTATGTATTCTTCAATGGAGGATCGCTCAGGTGAGGCATCAGTCATAGGATGTCTTGAAAGATAGTCAGCCAGATTGCTGAACTTTCCAGGTTTATGAACAAATTTGTAGTTATAGTCCTGTAGACGTAGATCCCATCGTTCAATGCGTGCAGGCATTTTAGCTCTGGGATTTCCAAAGATCATAAGGAGTGCTTGATGGTTGGTGACGATGGTGAAGGGAGCTCCATAGAGAAATAAGTGAAAGTGTTCACACCCCCAGACAACTGCCAAGCTTTCATTCTCAGGTTGTGAATATTTCTTTTCAATGCTTGTTGAGCTTTTACTTGCATAAGAAATGATGTGAGGATCTTGATTATTATCCTTATATTGTGCTAAGATAGCACCCAGCCCCACGGGACTGGCGTCCACAATTAATTCGGTTTGAAGTGCCGGATCAAAATAAGCCATGGTAGTGGTTGAGCAAAGTTCATTTTTAATTGCTTCAAAAGAGGTCTGACAGTCTTGGGACCATTGAAAAACACAATCTTGCTTTGTAAGTTCTCTTAATGGACTGCTGATAGGTGAAAAATGTGGAATATATCTAGCACAGTAGCTTGCCATTCCAAGAAAAGAGCGTACTTCACTGGCAGTTTGTGTAATTGAGGCTGTCTGGATGGATTCTACTTTTTTAGGGTCAGGTTGTACTCCTTTTGCCGAGAAGATGTGACCATAGAACTCTAATGAACTTCTATCAAATTCGCACTTTTCTTTGTTTAAAGTGAGTCCAGCAGAGAGCAGCATTCGAAGATGTTGTATAGAGCACGATTATGTTCAGCTTGAGTTTTACCAAACACCAGAATGTCATCACTGTAATTAAAGGCATTTGGAACGTGTTGAATGACGCTCCTTATCGCATCCTGAAAAATTTCTGCTGCTGAGCAGACTCCAAAAGTCAATCTTTTATATCTTCTGAGGCCACATGTGTGGAAAATGTTGTTAAAGGGAACCAACCACCTCAGATGACAACTATAAGCACTTAATACGTGCCCCTGCACCCTACCAAGACTGTTCCACCCATATTTTTGTTAAGAATATTGATTTTTGTAAACCAAAATATACACTTTGTAAAAATACTGGCCTGGCGACTTCTGGGCGTCTCCCTCGGGCTCAGCTACTAATGGGCAGTGTCTTCTAAAGCATTACTGGCTTTTCTACCCCTCCCTCTTACTTTGCAGGACGTCACTGAAGGGCGTGATATTATCTTTCAGTGGGCGGGCACGCAAGGCTGCTCCCGTCCCCGCACGTCATCGGAGGCAGACAGAGTCACGTGCACTCGCATCGTCACTTCCTGTCGGCTCCGTGCAGTGACGCGCAGCTGAGGGAAAACACATTGCGGCGAGCGGATGTGGTATCTTTCATTAAGCTGATACGACATCCGCTCGCCGCAATGTGTTTTGCTCATACAGTATCCCTCAGCTGCGCCCTTCAGTGACGTCCTGCAAAGTAAGAGGGAGGGGTAGAAAAGCCAGTAATGCTTTAGAAGACACAGCCCACTAGTAGCTGAGTCCGAGGGAGACTCCCAGAAGTCGCCAGGCCAGTATTTTTACAAAGTGTATATTTCGGTTTACAAAAATCAATATTCTTAACAAAAATATGGGTGGAACAGTCTTGGTAGGGTGCAGGGACACGTATTAAGTGCTTATAGTCGTCATCTGAGGTGGTTGGTTCCCTTTAAGTATCTGGATTCTGGGCTCAGAATCTGGTGATAGCCTTTATTGAGGTCGAGCTTTGAAAAGACGGTCGCTCCATTTAATAAATGATGTAATCAATCGTGGGTGAGATATGTCTTTCTCTCTGGATAGCGCTGTTGGGGAGGCGCATGTCAACACACAGTCTCACCTGCTCAGGAGTCTTTGGTTTTGGAACTACCACAAGTGGAGAGACCCCCGGAGTGGGACCAGTAGCAGTTTCAATGATGTCCTCATCCATGAGGAATTGAAGTTCTTATTCTACCTTTTTTCTCACGTGAAAAGGAATGTGTCTATGTGGTTGGGCTACCGGACGAACGCTGTCATCCACATGAAGATGTACTTGAGAGTCCTTTAATTTCCCCAAACCACTAAATAAGGCTGTGGTCACAGTTTTTTTAGTGCCTTTTAAAAACGCATGCTTTTTTACATGCGTTTTTCATGTCACCATGAGTTTTTTAAGGTGTCTGATGGCTCCCTGCGTTTTTGGCTGCGTTTTTGAATCTGCACCTAAAAATAGTGCATGTAGTATTTTTTTGAGCGTTTTGAAAAACGCATGCGTTTTTATAACATGGGTTCCTATGGAAAACGCATGCAAAAACGCATGTACAATTAGTACCATTTAGTGCCATTCAATAACGCATGCGTTTTCCATAGGAGCCCATGTTAAAAAAACGCATGCGTTTTCTAAAACGCATGCGTTTTTATAACATGGGCTCCTATGGAAAACGCATGCGTTTTTGAATGGCACTAATTGTACATGCGTTTTTGCATGCGTTTTCCATCAGGCCCCTTATTAAAAAACGCATGCGTTTTTGGATATGCTCCAAAAACGCATGGGACAGTCACACATGCTTTTTTGGTATTCGGGCATGCGTTTTTTAACATGGGGGCCTATGGGTGCGTTTTTTACATGCGTTTTTGAAAACGCAGGTCTCCAAAAACGCTTGTGAAAAATGCAACTGTGACCCCAGCCTAAGGAGGGAAATCTGATTACCATGGCCTGTACATCCATATCTGCCGGGTCAGTTATGGTATGAATAATCTGGATGAGTGTGATAGCTGAGAAGACAGCCTCCCGATCTTTGTAATGTGTGAAGAGTGGTTTTCTGCCTGTTTTCGTTATAGCTTATTTCCGTGTCAAATTGTCCTCTTGTAGCTAGAGGTGTCGTAGATCCATATGGAAAGATTTTAGTATTCACTTGCTGTAAAAATGGCTTATTTTTCAATTGTTCATATGAAGTGCTGTCTATAATATCCACTGAAGCCCCCATATCTATTGTAAAGGTGATATTGGTGTTGCAGATTGGGAGTGTGATGCAGGGAGACTGTACTGAGCCAGTGGCAGAGGTGGTGTGATGCAGGGAGACTGTACTGAGCCAGTGGCAGAGGTGGTGTGATGCAGGGAGACTGTACTGAGCCAGTGGCAGAGGTGGTGTGATGCAGGGAGACTGTACTGAGCCAGTGGCAGAAGCGGTGAACACATAGTTTTCCGCCCCAGACATTTCTTCTGTGTCCTGATTTACCATTTTTATATTTTCAGGCTTTGTTAGAGGCAGAGAAGACTTGTATTGTGCTGACCTGCAGACAGCTGCAAAATGATTCCCTTTTCCACATTTACTGCATGTCTGTCCTATAGCTGGACATTTGTTCAGGTGGTGAGGGAAATCCTGTCCACATCTATAGCATCTCCTCTGTTTCGGGGTTTGCTTGTCTTGTGCATTCTTATGCTTGAGATTATGCACATGTAAATTATCCCCACTGTCTATTGCAGTAGCCTGATGATCTGCTGTTTCCATAGCACGGACCATTTTGAGTAAATCATGTAGAGAGAGATCCTGCTGCAGAGCTTTGTGCCTTATGGTATTGGATGAGCAGGTGACAATTACTTGAGTTACAATTTCATCATCTACATCAGTGAATGCACATCCATGTGCCAGCTCTCTCAGCCGGGTGACATAGGTGTTTATGGATTCTTCTGGGAGCTGCTTAGCAATTCTGAATTTGTATCTTTCATATCTGATATTTTGTTTGGGGTTGAAGTAGTCAGTGAGAGCTTTGGTGCAATTGCTGTATGTGTCTGTCTCGGCTGCAGGTAATGTGCTGTATACATCATAGACTCCTGAGCCTGCACAATGTAGGAGCACGGCTTTCTTTCTTTTCTCCTCTTTTATGTCCACGGCTTCTAGAAAGTTCTCAAATCTGTTTAGCCGTTTTCTCCAGTTATGAGAGAGATTAATAGCATCAGTCATATCAAACCGTGGGAAGCTGTATTCAGCCATGATAGAGTCTCTCAGTAATGCTGGTGTGTGAAGCAGTAAACAGGGATCAGTACTCACAGCAGCCAGTGGTTATATCTCATCCTCGTCGCCTGTTGTAATGTCCACACGATATGAGGATTCCACAAGGGTAAACTTTAACTGTACTTTATTCTTCCATCTTTCTCCATCATATAACATAGCAGTCTTTCCTCAGCATGCTCCAAAGTGAAACTAAAACTTAACTTCCCACCTCCTTCTTCTCATTACCCATGATACACCAGACCTAGTTTTCTTAAAGAGACAGATCTAATTATTGTACATTACAGCGTTCTTCTAGTCTTTAGTGTATTTAAAGACTTATCTGTATATTAAGTGATTATGACTTTTGATCTTTCAGTATTTTTTAGCCCCTCCACCCGCCATAGCCTGAGGATCATCCCCATTAGGGGTCAAACAATGTTGACTGTTTTCTATTATACTTATGTTATGATCGATAAATCCTTTGAACTGAACCTCTGAGTCTGGAAATCTGAATATGGTTCTAAGAGCGCAGGTTTTCCCTCTTCACTTCATGTGTACTGCAATTAGACACATTGGTGTGGTGGAGCCTTGTCAGGTCTGAACCTTAGAATAGCAGAGCTGTGTAGGCAGACAGAAACCTTCTTATTTACAGTCGAGTGTGCGGACAGTTTGTCAGAAACCTCACATAGTTCAGAGAGCTGGAAGCAGGTGTGTGCCACGCTACCTGAAGATTTTGGTTTAGGTGAGTAACATCAAAGGTGCTGACTGTGATAAGCACAAGAGTAGAGAGGATCGGCCACCAGGGAGAAAGGACCCATACCCTGGACCTGGAGCCGGGACAGGTCAGGAACATTAAATATAACAATAATGTAAGTTTTACATCAGGTGATGACAAGTATCCCTGGACATGATCCTCCTAGTCGGAAGCATTTACCTTTACTGGAGGAATCTTCTCATAGCTCTAGGCTGACAAGGGTCAAACTTTAATATCCAGTACAGGATCAGTAATGTAATGTATGTACACAGTGACTGCACCAGCAGAATAGTGAGTGCAGCTCTGGAGTATAATACAGGAGGTAACTCAGGATCAGTAATGTAATGTATGTACACAGTGACTGCACCAGCAGAATAGTGAGTGCAGCTCTGGGGTATAATACAGGAGGTAACTCAGGATCAGTAATGTAATGTATGTACACAGTGAATGCACCAGCAGAATAGTGAGTGCAGCTCTGGAGTATAATACAGGAGGTAACTCAGGATCAGTAATGTAATGTATGTACACAGTGACTGCACCAGCAGAATAGTGAGTGCAGCTCTGGAGTATAATACAGGAGGTAACTCAGGATCAGCAATGTAATGTATGTACACAGTGACTGCACCAGCAGAATAGTGAGTGCAGCTCTGGAGTATAATACAGGAGGTAACTCAGGATCAGTAATGTAATGTATGTACACAGTGACTGCACCAGCAGAATAGTGAGTGCAGCTCTGGAGTATAATACAGGAGGTAACTCAGGATCAGTAATGTATGTACACAGTGACTGCACCAGCAGAATAGTGAGTGCAGCTCTGGAGTATAATACAGAAGGTAACTCAGGATCAGTAATGTAATGTATGTACACAGTGACTGCACCAGCAGAATAGTGAGTGCAGCTCTGGAGTATAATACAGGAGGTAACTCAGGATCAGTAATGTAATGTATGTACACAGTGACTGCACCAGCAGAATAGTGAGTGCAGCTCTGGAGTATAATACAGGAGGTAACTCAGGATCAGTAATGTAATGTATGTACACAGTGACTGCACCAGCAGAATAGTGAGTGCAGCTCTGGAGTATAATACAGGAGGTAACTCAGGATCAGTAATGTAATGTATGTACACAGTGACTCCACCAGAAGAATAGTGAGTGCAGCTCTGGAGTATAATACAGGAGGTAACTCAGGATCAGTAATGTAATGTATGTACACAGTGACTGCACCAGCAGAATAGTGAGTGCAGCTCTGGAGTATAATACAGGAGGTAACTCAGGATCAGTAATGTAATGTATGTACACAGTGACTGCACCAGCAGAATAGTGAGTGCAGCTCTGGAGTATAATACAGGAGGTAACTCAGGATCAGTAATGTAATGTATGTACACAGTGACTGCACCAGCAGAATAGTGAGTGCAGCTCTGGAGTATAATACAGGAGGTAACTCAGGATCAGTAATGTAATGTATGTACACAGTGACTGCACCAGCAGTAATAATGTATATAGTATTTATTAATGTGTATCTATGATACAGACATATAATTGATCTCCTGGTTTTCTACACACAGTTATATCTGGGAAGTGACTGAATTCAGTGTAAATTTCACAAGAGAACGACACAAGGATTTACACTTATTGTGGATTTATCCTATCTTCGTAAGGCGCTCTAGGATGGATGGAAAAAAGTTTTCAAACTCGTTACAAGTCATGAGACCCTTATAACACTGCTTCATAGGTTCGTATTGTGAATCCTCTTGAGCCATCAGACACATCACGGTTTTCTTGTCGCACTCGCAGGTATTAGCAGGACATCCCCTCATGTACACATTGTGATCTGTGGATATAAAGAAACTTCCATCATTTCTCCTCCATGACGGATCTGTGCCCGAGATATGAGACAAATCCGCTGTAATACTGACAGGAGAGAACTAGGGATAAGATAATCTACTCATCACTATCCTGCACTCACATGGATATCACGGTATTTGGAGTACTCAGTCCTCACAGTGTATTTGTGTGCTGGCGAGATTCGAGTGTCCCGTCCAGCATGGTTGGTGCCTGATTTTCAGCCCCTAAACATAGTTTTCTTGCTTGCCAATCACAGTAATTCTCTAGCCATGTTGGCTGTGGCATTACAGTGATTGGCTGGCCGCCCAGTGTCATATGGTCTATATGAGCCCTGCCGTCAGCATCTTGCATATATTGCATCTGGAAACAGCATAGTTTGAGCTTAGGGACAGAGCAAGCTGCATTTAGGTAGAGTATTTTTGCAATCTAAATATAACACAACAGATCTTTTAAGAGCTACATCGAGTCTATACTAGGTCACAATAGTGTAAGGGGAGTTTGTTGAGCAGAGGCAGACAAAACACTATTGTTCCAGTATCTCCATATTAGAACAACAGTTCTTTTAGGAGCTACATTGAGTCTATATCAGGTCACAATTGTGTAGGGAGTAGGGATGGGCGAATCCTAAAATACTCGCAATCGCAAGACTCTAACGAGTCCAAGTCTGAAACTCGCTACTCGTTGCGAGTCTAGCGAGTCCAATGTCAATGAATAGGGAAGCGAGTATTGCAGCGATTCCTGTGCTGCTGGACCCTATAAGGGGTCTGGAAGCAGAGGAAAAACTTGCAATTCCCCATTTTATTCTTTAAAAGCCAGCGCAAAAAGACGCCGGCTTTTAAAGAATATTAAAAAAAAAAAAATTCTATGTAAAGGGATGTAGCAGAGCTGACACCGTTCTTGGGACTACGTCGGACGGAAGAGGATTTTTCTGATTAAAGATGGAGTCCCTAATGGCTTTTTTTTTAAATTACTAGTAAAAAAATTTTCTGTTTGGTTTGTTTTTTTTTTTAAACAATTTAATAGAAATTCATGGCGGTCATGTGTAATATTGGCGTGACCGCCATAAATTTCGGGCTTAGGTTATATGTGAGGAATCTTGAGGTGATTTTCCTACACTCACTGACACTCCCTATCTCTGATCTGCTCCAAGTCTCCCTACTCGCCCTGCACTAGCTCAGATCATCACAGGAATGTGCCCAAAATGGTGGGGGCAAGCCTTATATACAGCCTCGCCTGTCATAGATGACATAGGCATCATGATGGACAGCAGCCAATCATAGTAATGCCACAACCAAGATGGCTGCGGCATTACTAAATATGATTGGCTAACATGCTTGTCAATCTTCACAGTTTTCTGACCTAACACGCTAGGCTGTCTCGGAACATTAACATATTCTGTATTCAGCGAGTCCCGAATACAGTATACAGAAGTCGTTGACTCGCTCATCCCTAGTCTTGCTGCTGACAGCGGGTATCCGTGAACCGGTGCGAGTGTTTAAACGATTTGGAGACAATCCAGCTATATAGACAGCGATGTGATAGCGAGTTTAGCGACTGAGAAACATACTGAATGCAAACTCTGACAAAACTAGGATTGCCATTGACTTGCATTGGACTCGTTTCTGTGCGAGTAATCGCTTGGAAACTCGCGGAGTAACAAGTCCTAACGAGTAGATTCGCCCATCACTAGTAGGGAGAGTTTGTGGAGCAGGGACAGACAAAACACTATTGTTACACTATCTCAGTATTGTAACAACAGCACTATTGAGAGCTACATTGAGTCTATACTAGGTCACAATAGTGTAGGTCGTTATTACCAAGCAGGGACACACAAAACATTAGTATTGGAGAATATCCATATTCGAGCAACAACTCATTTAGAGCTGCATTTCCAGCACACATTGTGTAGTCTCTAATAGAGTCGTTGCCTTTTTGGGAGTCCTTTAATAAGCACAGGTCCTTCTGCTCTCCTGTCATTTTTGGGGTCACATTTTGCTTGGCCTGTACCATAAAAATCTCAAATATTAATATGATCCTAGTGTGCTCTTAAAATCCTGTCAAATACAACACTACCATTTTTTGGTTGTCATGTAAAAACTGACACCTCGGCATCCCAAGTTTGTGGTTACCTCTTTGTTGCACCCTGAAGTATGTACAATATATATCACAAAAACCAATATGCCAATGTCTGGTGTTAAGGGACAGGGAAGTGGGCATGGTGCTGACTGTAGTTCCCATTACGGCAGTATGACAGGTCAGAAGATGTTTGACGCATCCATTACGTTCCTGTCAAAATTTCCTGGCCCGTGCCATAAACACGTCTTGATGCCAGAAGAGTGTGAGCAGGTTCTGTCTTGGACGGCAGACAAGGTCTCCAGTCAGTTGTAAACCATCACTAAATCTTCCACACAGTCTGTTATACCAAGTTGAGCAGAGGAAAGAAGAATGCCAACCTGAGCACCAGCAGTATGCTGAAGTACATGACAACCAAGCACCCCAGTAGGTGAGTAGAATACCTGGGTACAAAATCTGTGTCTCTGGTTAAAACTACTGCCATTTCACCTGTGCTATGTCCTTCACAATCTGCAGTCCAGGAAGCAGGCACTCACACATTCTGCCCACAACCTGTGGTTGCACAGACTCACCAATCAACATCAACCACATCCACTTCAGCTGTCCCAGTGAAGTGTGCAGTTGTCCTTGCCCTAGAACTTGGTGAGGAAGTGTAAATACCCAGCCACACACCCACAGGCACAAATAATAATGCTCACATAACCAGATTGCTAGCCTTTGAAATGTTGCAGTTTAGACTTGTGGAAACTGAGTCTTTCCATAATCTATTTAGCTGGTGTGCCGTCCCCATTAGGGATGAGTGAGTATGCTTGTCACTACTCGGTACTCGCACAAATATCTCGGTACTCAGGGTACTTGGCGAGTACCGAGTAATCCCACGATACTCTTGCTATGCTCGGCGTCCACCTCCCTGCATGTTGGCGCTCTTTACAGAGTCAGCCAGCATTCAGGGATTGGCCAACAGCCACTGTAAAGCCACAGCCCTGTTGGTTGTTGCATTACAGTGATTGGCTGTGCTCATCACTCTGCTCCACAGTCAGTGTAGGGAGAGCTGCTGCTGATTGAGGGACAGATTTGTGGCCTTTCAGCTAGTGAAGGCGCAGGGCTGCTAATCTAATTACCACAACAGTCTATCTAAGGACTAATAGAGCAGTATACAGGCAGGCATGGAGGCAGGGTATATAGCAAACTTCACTGTGCCAGTATACCAGCCTGCATCACATCTGGGGCTGGTGGACAGGCTGGAAATCTCATCCATCCCAAACCAGTACTTTTAGGGATTAATTTAGCTCTCTATAGGCAGGAGTAGGTTGTAGCGGAAATTAGGATACACCAAAACACTCTGTATTCTCTTCAGCGTTTGTGTCTGACCGGTATAGCTGCTGGGATGTAACCTCTAATCTGTAATCTCAGTGTCCAGCTAAAAACCAACTCTTGTCTGCATTCATTTACCATTTTAGTGCAGCAAGAGTGGCTTGTAGCTCCAAGTAGTATATGCCAAAACACGGTATACGCGTCAGCGTTTGTGTCTGACCATTCTAGCTTCCGGGATTAAACGGCTGTAATCTGTAATCTCAGTGTGCAGCTAAAAAACATCTTTTGGACGCCTTCATTTAGCTGTATACAGGCAGCACAACATTGAAAATGCGCAAGAATGATGGCAAGGGACAAGGAACTGGACGTGATGGTGGTTCAGGCAGAGGCCGAGGCCGTGTGCAAGCTCGAATTGCGCCACGACAAATGCCCACATCATCTCGCTCGACCTTCCTGTCCCAATTTCTAGGGGACCGCAGCAGTACACCACTATTATAAAAAGACCAGTGTCAACAGGTTGTTAGTTGGATAGCGGATAATGCTTCCCGTCAGTTTGGCACCACCACAAATACCCTGTCGTCCACACGGTCAAGTGTCAGTAGCCGTGAGACTGGACCGCACATTCCACACCCTGATCCTCCTTCCTCCACACATGCCGAGTGCCTGGCCCTGGACATACCTGGACATAACTGATCCCACATTTGGACACTCGGAAAAGCTGTTCACTTATCCATTCGTAGATTCTGGCCTCTCGCCAGCTCCAGTAGAAGTGGGTCATGAGGAGATCGTATGTATCAATGCACAAATATTTGAGCAGCCACGGTCTCACGAAGGAAACGGTGGGAACGTGTCTCAACAAGAGGTGGACGATGATGAGACACAATTGCCAGAAAGTCAGGAGGAGGACCAGGGTGCGGAAGTGGAAGACGACATGGTGGATGATCCAGTAACTGACCCAACCTGACAGGAGGACATGCAGAGTGAGGACAGCAGTGCACAGGGGGAGTTAGGCATAGCATCACAACAGACCGGAAGAAGTAGGGTGGTGGCCGCAGGCAGAAGGCAGGCAACCGTTCCCTGGAACAACAACACGACAGAAGTTGCCAGTACAACTGTTAGGTCTTCTCGAGTCTGGCTGTTTTTTAAGGTGTCTGCAGATAATTCCAAAAAGGCTATTTGCAACACCTGCCATGCCAGCATCAGCATGGGTAGCAAAACTAGCAGCCTGACCACCACCAGCATGATCAGGCACATGTCAGCAAGGCACCCGACTTTGTGGGATGTACACCAGGGTCCAGGAGCAGTGTCTGCGGGTGACACCGCTGTGTTTTCCACTGTTGTGCGTGCAAGACAATCCCCTGTCCATACTGCATGCGAAGATGCCTCCTGTCCTTCACCTGTAGTTGCACAAGCAGAAATACCTCAATCATCAAGCACATCCTTGTCCCAGTGCAGCGTTCAGTTATCCATACACCAATCTTTGGAACGCAGGCGCAAATACGCTGCCAATGCCCCACATGCCACAGTTCTAAATGCACACATTTTGCGACTGCTTGCGATGGAAATGTTGCATTTTAGGCTAGTGGAGACGGAAGCATTCCGCAACCTGAAGTCGGTGGCTGTCTCACGTTACTCGGTCCCCAGCCGCCACTATTTTTCCCGGTGTGCTGTCCCCGCATTACATAAACACGTGTCACAAAACATCAGATGTGCTCTTAACAACGCAGTTTCCAGCAAAGTCCACCTAACCACGGACACGTGGACAAGTGCTTGTGGGCAGGGCTGGTACATCTCGCTGATGGCACACTGGGTTAATATTCTAGAAGCCGGGACCCAGTCTGAGCTTGGGATGGAACACGTCCTCCAGACACCAAGGATTGCAGGCCCTAACTCAGTCAGGGTTTCACCCACAGTGCACAGCTCCGGAACGTCATGTGTGGCGCCCCGCAACGAGTGCGTCACAGGAGGGTACTGCACCCCTGACTGAAGGTGCAGTATTCTCCGTTCGAGTGGTGAACAGGTTAATCCCAAGGCTCCATGTACCACATGCAACATCTAGAGGCAGAGGACCAATCAGATACCCGTTCCCTGGGTGACCGGTCCTGTTGGAAGGAGAATTAGGTGTATAGCAGTGGGGAAGAGAAGAACAGAGTTAGATCAGGAAGTAGTGCAGAGAAGCCAGAAGGGAGCTGCACAGGCTGTGCAGCACGGAGAAAGCAAAGTGAAAGTAACAGATTTAGCAGAGTGGAAGAAGTTGGTGAAGAGTACTGAGACAGCTAACAGGGAGGGCACCGAGCACTGGTGACCCCGAAGAAAATGGGGCCAAGAGCAGAACGGGTAAGACAGTACCCTAGCCCAGTCCAAACCCGGAGTACCGGCTCTGGGGTGGTGCAGATGATCTACCGCTGTGCTACAGAACCGGAGTGGTTGAGGGCTTCATAGGAGCACAACACAAATCTCCATCACTGCAGCTGTACCGGGAGGGGTACCCACCATTGAAGTCCAGGGACCCATCGGGAGTCGCTAGGCCAACGGCTCGGGTGCCCAACAGAAGTTCTTCTATATCCCGACCTGGTACGTGGAAGGCAGCGAAGAGTAAAAGGGACAGTCAGATTAAGAGAGACACTGTGGAGCCTTTGGAGGGACACTGTTCATCACAGGGACCATCCGGTCCGTTACCTTAAAGTGGAAACCGTGTTACCAGTGTACTGTGTAAGAACTAAGTACAGACCCGTGCAGAGGAGCATCGTGTCCGAGCATTATTTCCAAACTGTTACTAACTGATTTACCTACAGAATCAACTGAGCTGCCGTATTCCATCATCTCAGCTCCCGACCCCGGGACTCCCGCTCATCCGGTAGGCAGCGGATCCATCTTGCTTCAGCCCATCCCCCGGAGGTCCAAAGCAGTGCCGGTGCCATAACCGGACCCTACAGGTGGCGTCACGAAATATAAACTTTATTCCTACATAATCTTATTTTACCCGTCATTGACCACCGGGCCTCCACAGCCTCAGGCACAGAACCGTGACCGAAGCCAGTGTCTGAGACCTGAGAACCCGGCTTACGGTGAGTCACATGCTCCTCAGCCTCCTCCTCCTCCACTTCACCCTCCACACCAGTCCCAAGCTGGGAGCACTGCAGTACTGCCTCGGCTAAGCGGCAACAGGCTGTGCTGAAGCTAATATGCGTAGGTGACAAACCCCACAATGCTGAAGAGGTGTGGACAGCTCTGAAACAGCAGTCAGATCACTGGCTCACACCGCTGAACCTACAGCCAGGCATGGTCGTGTGTGACAATGGTCGGAACCTTGTGGCGGCTCTGAGGCGAGGCGAGCTGACACATGTTCCATGCGTGGCCGATGTGCTCAACCTCGTGGTTCAGCGGTTTATTAAATCCTACCCGGAGCTGCCGGATCTGCTCGTCAAAGTACGCCGCCTGTGTGCCCATTTTAGAAAGTCACCTACTGCTTCTGCCGCCAAGCATTGGAATTCCACACTGCACATGTTGGTCAGGATTTGTGAGCAGAAGAGGGCAGTTGTTGAGTACCAGCATCAACTAGGCCGTCGGAATATGGTTCAAACTCCACACATAAGACCTCAGGAGTGGACATGGATGTCTGACATATGTACCGTCCTCCAAAAGTTTGAGGACTCCACCAACACGGTGAGCGGCGATGACGCCATCATTAGCATCACCATCCCGCTTCTCTGTCTTCTAAAACGCTCTCTGCTCAAAATCAAAGACGATGCATTGCAGGCAGAGCACGATGAGTTGGAGCAAGAAACCTTACTGAGTGAATACACTCAGCCCAGCCTCATCTCATCCCAACGTGTATTGGAGGACTACGACGAGGAGGATGAAGAAATAGAGCTACTTTTATGCGGAATTGACGGTAATACATGCACAACAGTCATACCGTCGGTTCAGCATTGATGGCCAGAGGACAGGGAGAGGAGGAGGAGGATGATGAGGCCAGCATGGACAGTCATGCTATTGGTGAGTACCCTGAAGTCTTGCCTGTTAACAGTCTGGCGCACATGGCTGACTTTATGTTACTTTGCCTATCTCGTGACCCTCACCTTATCTACATCTTGGCGGACACTCATTACTGGTTGGTGACACTTTTAGACCCACGCTACAAGGAGAACTTTATTTCTCTTATTCCCGAGGCAGAGAGGTCTACAAAAATGTAGCAGTACCAGAAGGCCATAGTCGCGGAATTAGTCAAAAAATTCCCTTCTGAAAATGCTAGCGGCAGAGGTCACGATTCAGTGGACAACCAAGGCGTCTGGCTGAGAGAGGCACAAGTCCAATCCAGCAGAGGTAGGGGAACACTCTCAAAGATCTGGGACAGTTTTCTCAGCACCTCCGGCAGCATAGGCCCTGAGGTGCGGGGCAGTGTCAAAAGGACTGCAAAGTTTCCCAAGATGCTGAGGGAGTACCTTGCCGATCATACAAAAGTGCCTCTAGCTTCCTCTGTGCCTTATAATTATTGGGTATTAGTGATGCGCGAGTACTAAAATGCTCGGGTGCTCGAAGCTCGGGCCGAGCATCCCGAGATACTCGTGTACTCGGCCCGAGTACCGAGCCCAATGTTATCCTATGGGAGACCCGAGTATTTTTATGAAATGACTGCCGGCAGCATGTAGAAACCCTAAAAATGTCACAAAAGTCTCAGAAGAGTGCTCAAATGACATGGCAACACCATGGGGAAGACCCCTGGAAGCATTTCTCACTCAAAAGTCACAGCTGTGAACAATCTTGTCCGAGTTTCATGCCAATTTTACGGAGTCACCAGAAAACCTTCCAAAATGACACCAAAATGAATATTTAGGGTGGAAATGTTAAGGGCACATACCCAATAGTGAGATACAGCTGGTGTATGTTACTTTTTGTGATTACATGAAAGATTTTACGTGAAAACATTGTGCGGCACTCCGATGTCCCTGAGAAGAGACGTACATGAAGGCCTCTTGACATAATGTGCCCATTTTGAAGAACTGGGTCTATTGTAGTATTTTCTTTTGCCAGGGCAGTCCAAAATTGGGAGGTTCACCAATGCCCCTGGATAGAGACGTGCATGAGGGCCTGTAAACCTGAAGTGCCCATTGTAAGGAAGTGGGTGTATTGTAGTATAGCCCTTTGACAGGGCAGCCAAAAATTGGGAGGCTCCATATTTTCCCTGGATAGAGACGTGCAGGAGGGCCTGTAAACCTGAAGTGGGTGTATTGTAGTATAGCCCTTTGGCAGGGCAGCCAAAAATTGGGAGGCTCCACATTGTCCCTGGATAGAGACGTGCATGAGGGCCTCAAAACATTTTTCCCATTGAAAAGGAGCGGGTATCCTGTCGTTGTAATGCCCATTCAAAAAGAATGGGCGTAAAAATTTACCACTGGGGGTATACCTGAAACAACAGCCTAACTATTGTAACGGTCATCATGGTGGCACAGGAGAAGAAGGAGGAGCAGTCCAGCGATTAGCCAAGGAAGAGGAAGACAACGTGGTGGATGATCCAGTAGCTGACCCAACCTGGCAGGAGGATATGCAGAGCGAGGACAGCAGTGCACAGGGGGAGGGAGGCTAGGCATCCCAACAGGCAGTACGAAGCAGGGTCGGGTCCGCAGGCAGAAGGCAGGCAACCGTTCCCCGAAACAACAACACGACACAAGGTGCCTGTGCAAATGTTAGGTCTTCCCGAGTCTGACAGTTTTTTAAGTTGGCTCCAGATGACTCTAAAAAGGCCATTTGCAACACCTGCCATGCCAGCAGCAGCAGGGGGACGAAAAGTAGCAGCCTGACCACCACCAGCATGATCAGGCACATGTCAGCCAAGCACCCGACTTTGTGGGAAGTACAACAGAGTCGAGGAGCGGTGCTTGCTGATGTCACTGCTACGTCTTCGCGTGTTGTGCGTGCGAGCCAATCCCCTGTACATGCTGGCCGCGAACAAGCCTCCGGCCCTGCACCTGAAGTTGCCCACGCACAAATAACCCCACCATCATGTACATCCTTGTCCCAGTGCAGCGTTCAATTATCCATTCGGCAAACCTTTGGACGTGACTCACCGTGGCCGGGACTCCGGCTTAGACAGGCGATGCTTCCTTCCTCCTTGTCACGGGTGGACCACGCCTGCCGGTAGTGGGGCCCGGTGTAGTGCAGATCAAAAGTGAAGACGTCTTGGTGGAACAGATTAAAGGGGTTTTAATTTATTCGTGACGCCACCTATGAGTAGATTCGGTAAGGGCTACCGACGCTGCGGAACCTCCGGGGGATGGATAGCAGCAAGATGTTACGCTCCCCACAGGCTGAGCGGTGATCCCCGGAGGCTGGAGCTGCTCAAGATGTTGTGCGGCAGCTGCGGTTACCTTGTTGTGCGGACGGACAGTTCATAAGGAAGCACAGACACAGAAAGTCTCTATAACGGGTCTTTACTGTAACCAGCAGGCAGTACATGGTATACAGTGGTTGAGTAGTAGACCGGGTGGACTCAGCAGTGATAGTGTCCCTCAGAGATCCGCAAGTGTTCCTCCATTCTACCTAAACTTGTTGCCAGTGTCGCCCAGGAATACCAGGTCGGGTACGGGGGGGCTGCTTCAATGCCCTATCCATGATGTACGTTCTGGATGCTTTGGGGAGCCTTGGATCCCTCAGTGGGTACACCGCTGGTTAGATGACTGGAAGTTGGCTGGTGGTGGGGTGCTCCTGTGAAGCTGATCCTCCACTCTTCTGGTTCGCGTGGCAGAGGTGAACTGCTGCCAGCTTCGGTACCAGTGAACCGGCTGTAGGTTGTGGGCACGGGAGTCTTTTGGGAACCCGTGTAGTAATGCCCATTCCCGGTTGGTAAGGCCTCAGGTGCTGACACCCGACCGGTGACGGCCCAGGGGCCCGCACGGGGTGCGGAGCCCCCGCTCCTCTCCAAGTTCTAGCCTGCTCTTGTCAGGTTCTAGATCCTTCTTCTTTCTCTATCTGATCTAGACTACTGTGTGTTCTCCTACACTTCCCTAACACTCCACCCACCAGGACCTAGGATTGGCCCTCTGTTCTAGGTGATGCATGTTGGGTTGGATCTCAAAGTTAACTATATCACTGCTGTGTCAGAGAATATTGCGGCTGCAATACTCCCTTGTGACGCACTCGTTGCGGGGCGCCACAAACGCAGGCGCAAATACGCTGCCAACGCCCCACATGCCACAGTCCTGAATTATCACATTTCGCGACTCATAGCGCTAGAAATGTTGCCTTTCCGGCTGGTGGAGACGGAAGCATTCCGCGACCTGATGGCGGCTGCTGTCCCACGTTACTCGGTCCCCAGCCGCCACTATTTCTCCAGATGTGCCATCCCCGCATTGCATAACCACGTGTCCAACAGCAGCACACGTGCCCTGAACAACGCTGTTTCAGCCAAAGTCCACCTAACCACAGACACGTGGACAAGTGCTTGTGGGCAAGGCCGCTACATCTCCTTTACGACACACTGGATTAATATTGTGGAGGCTGGGACACAGTCTGAGCGAGGGACGGAACACGTCCTTCCCACAGCAAGGATAGCAGGCCCTACCTCTGTCAGGGTTTCACCGAGACTCTACAGCTCCGGAATGTCATGCTCTTCAGCCTCCTCCTCCTCCTGCGCATCCTCATCCACTGTACCCTCCACACCAGTCCCAAGCTGGAAGCACTGCAGCACTGCCTCTGCGAAGCGGCAACAGGCTGTGCTGAAGCTAGTCTGCATAGGTGACAAACCCCACAATGCAGAAGAGGTGTGGACAGCTCTGAAACAGCAGGCAGATCACTGGCTCACACCTCTGAACCTAAAGCCAGGAAAGGTCGTGTGTGACAATGGCCAGAACCCGGTGGCAGCTTTGAGGCGAGGCCAGCTGACGCATGTTCCATGCGTGGCCCATGTGCTCAACCTGGTGGTTCAGAGGTTTCTAAAGTCATACCCAGAGCTGTCTGAACAGATGGTAAAAGTTTGCTGTCTGTCTGCACATTTTTGCAAGTCACCTGCTGCTTCAGCCGGCCTTGCCGGCTTTCAGCGCCGTTTGCGTCTTCCGGCCCACAGACTGGTGTGTGATGTCCCCACGCGTTCGAATTCAACTCTGCACATGTTGGTCAGGATATGTGAGCAGAAGAGGGCAGTTGTGGACTACCTGCATTACCTAAGCCGTCGGGAAATGGGTCAAACTCCACACATAACACCTGAGGAGTGGAGATGGATGTCGGACCTATGTACCGTCCTCCAAAACTTTGAGGACTCCACCAAGATGGTGAGCGGCGATGACGCCATTATTAGCGTCACCCATACCACTACTCTGCCTTCTAAAACGGTCTCTGCTGAAAAACAAAGAGGATGCATTGCAGGCCGAGCGCGATGACTTGGAGCAAGAAACAGTAGTGGGTGTGGGTGAAAACACACAGCCCAGCCTCATCTCATCACAACGTGCAGTAAAGGACTATGATGAGGAGGAGGAGGATGAAGACATGGAGCAACTCTCTGGCCAAATTGAGGATATGACATGCACACCAGTCATACCCTCGATTCTGCGTGGCTGGCCAGAGGACAGTGGAGATGAGGAGGAGGAGGACAGCATGTTCAGTCATCGTGTTGGTCTGGATACTGAAGTGATGGCTGTTAAGAGTCTGGCGCACATGGCTGACTTTATGGTAAGCTGCCTGTCTCGTGACCCTCGCGTTCACAACATCTTGGCCGACAATCAGTACTGGTTGGCAACACTGTTAGACCCACGCTACAAGGAGAACTTTATGTCTCTCATTGCTGAGGCGGAGAGGTCAGCCAAAATGCAGCATTTCCAGAAAGCCATAGTCACGGAAGTAGGCAAATCATTCCCCTCACAAAACGCTAGCGGCATAGGTCAGGAATCGGTGGACAACCAAGGCGTACGGCCGAGAGGGGCACAGGTCCAATCCGCCAGAGGTAGGGGAACAGTCTTTACGATGTGGGACAGTTTTCTCAGCCCCTCACGTACCACAGCCCCTGAGGTGCGGGTAGTGCCACAAGAAATGCTAAGTTTGGCCAGATGCTGAAGGAGTACCTTGCAGATCAAACAACTGTACTGCTAGATTCCTCTGTGCCTTACAATTATTGTGTCTCCAAGCTGGACACATGGCATGAATTGGCTCTCTACGCCTTGGAAGTCCTGGCCTGCCCTGCCGCTAGCGTTTTGTCAGAGCGTGTTTTCAGAGCCGCAGGTGGAATCATTACTGATAAACGCACCCGCCTTTCAACTGAAAATGCTGACAGGCTGACTCTGATCAAGATGAACAAGGGTTGGATTGGGCCAGACTTCACCACACCACCAACAAATGACAACTGAATTTAAATTTTGTTATGGGAATTTGCCATGTACCTCCACTCACCCATGGGTACACACTTCTGGACTTCCGAGTGTCCAAGTGTGGGATCAGTAATGTCCGTGGACGTGTACTCGGCCTGGTGGTAGGAAGGAGGATCAGGTTGGGAAATGTGCGGTGCAGTATCACGGTTACTGACACTTGAGCGTGTGGAAGACAGGGTGTTTGTGGAGGTGCCAATCTGACTTGAAGCATTATCCGCTATCCAAGTAACAACCTGTTGACACTGGTGTTGGTTCAAGAGCGGTGTACTGCAGCGGGCCCCAAGAATTTGGGACAGGACGTGTGAGCGAGTAGATGTGCCCCTTTCTTGTTACGAAATTAGTGCTTGCACACGACCTCGGCCTCTGCCTGCACCACCATCACGTTCACTTCCTTGTTCCTTGCCAACGCCCTTGCGCATTTTGCTTGTATACAGCGACAACAGTCTGGTAAAGGATTTTAGTCCCTAACCTGTATCAAGGTAGTAAGTACACCAGTCTGGTGACTGTAATAGTCACAGGAGAGTAGGATTTTAGTCCCTAACCTGTATTAAGGTAGTAAGTACACCAGTCTGGTGACTGTAATAGTCACAGGAGAGTAGGATTTTAGTCCCTAACCTCTATTAAGGTAGTAAGTACACCAGTCTGGTGACTGTAATGGTCACAGGAGATTAGGATTTTAGTCCCTAACCTGTATCAAGGTAGTAAGTGCACCAGTCTGGTGACTGTTATGGTCACAGGAGAGTATGATTTTAGTCCCTAACCTGTATCAAGGTAGTAAGTACACCAGTCTGGTGACTGTAATAGTCACAGGAGAGTAGGATTTTAGTCCCTAACCTGTATTAAGGTAGTAAGTACACCAGTCTGGCGACTGTAATAGTCACAGGAGAGTAGGATTTCAGTCCCTAACCTGTATTAAGGTAGTAAGTACACCACTCTGGTGACTGTAATGGTCACAGGAGATTAGGATTTTAGTCCCTAACCTGTATCAAGGTAGTAAGTACACCAGTCTGGTGACTGTAATAGTCACAGGAGAGTAGGATTTTAGTCCCTAACCTGTATTAAGGTAGTACGTACACCACTCTGGTGACTGTAATGGTCACAGGCGATTAGGATTTTAGTCCCTAACCTGTATCAAGGTAGTAAGTACACCAGTCTGGTGACTGTAATGGTCACAGGAGATTAGGATTTTAGTCCCTAACCTGTATTAAGGTAGTAAGTACATCAGTCTGGTGACTGTAATGGTCACAGGAGATTAAGCTTTTAGTCCCTAACCTGTATCAAGGTAGTAAGTACACCAGTCTGGTGACTGTTATGGTCACAGGAGAGTAGGATTTTAGTCCCTAACCTGTATCAAGGTAGTAAGTACACCAGTCTGGTGACTGTAATAGTCACAGGAGAGTAGGATTTTAGTCCCTAACCTGTATTAAGGTAGTAAGTACACCAGTCTGGTGACTGTAATGGTCACAGGAGATTAGGATTTTAGTCCCTAACCTGTATCAAGGTAGTAAGTGCACCAGTCTGGTGACTGTTATGGTCACAGGAGAGTATGATTTTAGTTCCTAACCTGTATCAAGGTAGTAAGTACACCAGTCTGGTGACTGTAATAGTCACAGGAGAGTAGGATTTTAGACCCTAACCTGTATTAAGGTAGTAAGTACACCAGTCTGGTGACTGTTCAGATCACAGGAGATTAGGATTTTAGTCCCTAACCTGTATCAAGGTAGTAAGTACACCAGTCTGGTGACTGTAATAGTCACAGGAGAGTAGGATTTTAGTCCCTATCCTGTATCAAGGTAGTAAGTACACCAGTCTGGTGACTGTAATATTCACAGGAGAGTAGGATTTTAGTCCCTAACCTGTATTAAGGTAGTAAGTACACCAGTCTGGTGACTGTAATAGTCACAGGAGAGTAGGATTTTAGTCCCTAACCTGTATCAAGGTAGTAAGTACACCAGTCTGGTGACTGTAATAGTCACAGGAGAGTAGGATTTTAGTCCCTAACCTGTATTAAGGTAGTAAGTACACCAGTCTGGTGGCTGTAATGGTCACAGGAGATTAGGATTTTAGTCCCTAACCTGTATCAAGGTAGTAAGTACACCAGTCTGGTGACTGTAATGGTCACAGGAGAGTAGGATTTTAGTCCCTAACCTGTATTAAGGTAGTAAGTACACCACTCTGGTGACTGTAATGGTCACAGGAGATTAGGATTTTAGTCCCTAACCTGTATCAAGGTAGTAAGTACACCAGTCTGGTGACTGTAATGGTCACAGGAGAGTAGGATTTTAGTCCCTAACCTGTATCAAGGTAGTAAGTACACCAGTCTGGTGACTGTAATAGTCACAGGAGAGTAGGATTTTAGTCCCTATCCTGTATCAAGGTAGTAAGTACACCAGTCTGGTGACTGTAATAGTCACAGGAGAGTAGGATTTTAGTCCCTAACCTGTATTAAGGTAGTAAGTACACCAGTCTGGTGACTGTAATAGTCACAGGAGAGTAGGATTTTAGTCCCTAACCTGTATCAAGGTAGTAAGTACACCAGTCTGGTGACTGTAATAGTCACAGGAGAGTAGGATTTTAGTCCCTAACCTGTATTAAGGTAGTAAGTACACCACTCTGGTGACTGTAATGGTCACAGGAGATTAGGATTTTAGTCCCTAACCTGTATCAAGGTAGTAAGTACACCAGTCTGGTGACTGTAATGGTCACAGGAGAGTAGGATTTTAGTCCCTAACCTGTATTAAGGTAGTAAGTACACCAGTCTGGTGACTGTTCAGATCACAGGAGATTAGGATTTTAGTCCCTAACCTGTATCAAGGTAGTAAGTACACCAGTCTGGTGACTGTAATAGTCACAAGAGAGTAGGATTTTAGTAACTAACCTGTATTAAGGTAGTAAGTACACCAGTCTGGTGACTGTTCAGATCACAGGAGATTAGGATTTTAGTCCCTAACCTGGATCAAGGTAGTAAGTTGAACAGTCTGGTGACTGTTATGGTCACAGAAAAGCTTGGATTCCGATCTGTATCACCCTGCCTATATCCTCCTAGATTAGTCCTGAGAAGGACTGTTGTGGTCAGCAGCAGTTTGCAGCCCTGCTCCGGATCTACCTATGAGGGCCGCAAATCTGTCCCTAAGCAGCAGCAGATACTGTCCCTATACTCACTGTCTGGATGCCTGTGTGCAGAGCACAGCGCGGCCGGGTCTTATAAAGGCTCGGTCACGCTGTGCAGGCCGGCCAATCACTGCAATGCCACAACTAACAGGGCTGTGGCATTGCAGTGGTCTTCCAGCCAATCCCTGCATGCGGGCTGGCTCTCAAAAGAGCGCCAACATGCAGAGATGACGACCACGAGCACAGCACGAGTATCGCGAGATTACTCGGTGCTCACCGAGTAGCCCGAGTACAGTGATACTCGTGCGAGTACCGAGTAGTGGCGAGCATGCTCGCTCATCACTATTGGGTATCCAAGCTGGACACGTGGCAGGAATTGGCTCTCTACGCCTTGGAAGTCCTGGCCTGCCCTGCCGTTAGTGTTTTGTCAGAGCGTGTTTTTAGTGTCGCAGGTGAAATCATTACTGATAAACGCACCCGCCTGTCAACTGAAAATGCTGACAGGCTTACTCTGATCAAAATGAACAAGGGTTGGATTGGGCCTAACTTCACCACACCACCACCAAATGATAGCGGAATTTAAATTTTGTGCCAGTAAATTGCCATGCACCTCTGCACACCCACACATCGGTACACACATCATGTGTTTGGCTACTTGCTGTATTGCTCCTCCTTCTCCTCCTCCGCCACCATCATATGATCAGTGCGACCGTGGTTCATGATGCCACGAAATCATAATTTTTTTACATAATATATATGATGATGATGACCCTAACCGTTAGGCAGTAGTTTCATGTACACCCCACAGGGGTAAATCGTTTAGTCCATGCTTACAGAATGGGCATTACAAGTACAGGAGACCCGCTCCTTTGTAATGGAAAAAATATTTAGAGGCTCTCCTCGATGTTTCTTTCCAGGGGCATTGAAGTGCTCACAATTTTCAGTCAGCCCTGCTTAGGGCAATACTACAAAAGACCCACTTCCTTAAAATGGGCACATTATTTAAAGAGGCCCTCATGCACGTCTCTATCCAGGGGCATCAGAGTGCCACACCATTTTTGGCTGCCCTGACAAAGGGCAATACTACAAAAGACAAACTTCCTTAAAATGGGCACAATATTTAAAGAGGTCCTCATGCACGTCTCTATCCAGGGGCATTTGGGTGCCTCTGAATTTTTGGCTGCCCTGCCTAGGGCAATACTATGAAAGACAAAGTTCCTTAAAATGGGCACAATATTTAAAGAGGCCCTCATGCACGTCTCTTTCCAGGGCATTGGGCTGCCTCCCAATTTTTGGCTGCCCTGCAAAAGGGCAATACTATAAAAGACCCACTTCCTTATAATGGGCACATTATGTAAATAGGCCCTCATTTACGCCTCTTCTCAGGGGCATGGGAGGCCACACATTTTTTTTTTTAAATCTTTCATCTAATCCAAAAAACTAACATACACCAACTCTGTCTCACAAGTGGGTCTGAGCCTTAATATTTTCTCCATGAAAATCCGTTTTGGTTTCATTTTGTAACGTTTTCTTGACAGTCCGTAAAAGTGGCGTAATACTCTGATGACATTGTTCACCGCAGTGACCTTGGGGTCTGAAATGCTTACAGGGGTCTTCCCCATGCTGTTCCCATGTCATTTCAGCACTGTTCTGATACGTTTGTGACATTTTTAGGGTTTTTCCATGCTGCCGGAGTTCATGCCAGAAAAATACTCGGGTCTCCCATAGGATAACATTGGGCTCGGTGCTCGGGCTGAGTACACGAGTATCTTGGGATGTTCGCCCCGAGCTTCGAGCACCCGAGCATTTTAGTACTCGCTCATCTCTACTAGTAAACACAGAAGGTGTAGCTTTCTCCACAACAGTGCTACACCAGGGCCTGACACACACTGCTACTAGCCAAAAAGGATTTACTGTGCTAGATTTGGTCAGATGCTGTAAAAAACACTTGCACAGCTCTGGAACAGACCTGCCTGGCACACTGCTTTTAAGCTCTAAAAAGGGCTGTTCTTGAAAGTAGTCCCTTAACCTTACTATCTCTCTATGAAACTTGGAATGGAATCGCTATCTAACTATCTTTCTCTGTAGCGCACACAGCAGCAGCGGCGGCATCTGACACTGAGCTCTAACACTGATAAAATGGTGAGGAGGGAAAATGGCCGGGTCGTATATGGCAAGGACATGTGACATACCCATCCAATGACTCAAGCCCTTGTGTGCAAAAAGTGCACTTTGCTCTATGCGTGCTGATAGGCTGACAGACCGGACCACCCACAGTAAGTGCGGGAAGGAAAAAATGGAGATCTGCATTATATAACCACAGACCTCTCCCCAGCCCCTGCCTCCCACCCACTATTTCTAGACACTGAAACTCATAATAACCTTGAACAAAAGGATTAAAGCATCACTGTGAAAAGTCAGTAACACTTGTGGTCAACGAACCGTTATCAAACATAATCTCCAATTACCTCAAATTACCGGATTTTTGGCAAATCGTTCACATTCGTCGAACGACTCAAACATCGCCCAAAACAGGTCGAATTTGAAATTGGCAAACAATTCTAATCAAACATCGCTCATCTCTACTCAGGACTCCTCTTTATCCCCTATAACTAGAGATGAGCGAGTACTAAAATGCTCAGGTGCTCGAAGCTCAGGCCGAGCATCCCAAGACACTTGTGTACTCGGCCCGAGCACCGAGCCCAATGTTATCCCTATGGGAGACCCGAGTATTTTTCTGGCATGACCCCCAGCAGCATGGAAAAACCCTAAAAATGTCACAAAAGTATCAGAACAGTGCTCAGATGACATGGGAACAGCATGGGGAAGACCCCTGGAAACATTTCAGACCCCAATGTCACTGCTGTAAACAATGTTGTCAGAGTATTACACCACTATTACGCCAATCAGCGTTCAAAGGCCCTTGCAGGTCGATACCAGCGGCAGCTCCCGGGTCCGGATCACCCGGCGGAGGGAAAGTATAAAAATCTTTACTATTTTAAATACATTTGGCTTAGTTTTACATTTGAATTCGCAGTGTATAATACACTGCAAAATCAAATAGAGGCTGCGACAGATGTCACAGAGGGGAGGAGGAACAGGATTCCCCTCTTTCACTCTCTCCTCAGTCCAAAAGTGCAGGCCCCCATCACTGACCTCTGTGCTGATGAGATCTGGCTTCTTACTTTATGGAGAAAATAGACAACATCCGCCAGGAAATCAGCTCCCAGCCCCCAAGCGCTGCCACCCCCCTTCTTTCCCACATTCTCTCTGGCTCACTCTCCAGATTTGACGAGTTAGAGAAGAAGAAGTCTCCAGGCTCCTCTCTTCCTCCCGTACCACTACTTGCACTACTGACCCCATTCCCTCACACCTACTCCAGTCCCTCTCTCCGGTCGTCACCACTCACCTAACCAAAATCTTCAACCTCTTCCTCTCTTCTGGCATCTTCCCCTCCTCATTCAAACACTCTATCATTACTCCATTATTAAAGAAACCTTCTCTTGACCAATCCATCGCATCACGCAAACAACTACAGACCTATCTCCAACCTCCCCTTCATCTGTAATCTCTTGGAGCGCTGGTCTACATTCACCTCACTCATTAACTCTCCACTCACTCTCTTCTAGATCCATTACAGTCTGGTTTACACCCCCTTCACACTACAGAAACTGCCCTCATCAAAGTGACCAATGACCTTCTGACAGCAAAACGTAATGGTGACCACTCTCTGCTTATTGTCCTTGATCTCTCTGCAGCCTTTGACATTGTTGACCACCATCTCCTACTCTCTATGCTGCACTCCATCACCATAAAGGACACCATTCTCTCCTGGATCTCGTCCTATCTTTCTGACCATTCTTTCAGTGTATCATTCGCTGGCTTCACTTCCTCCCCTCTTCCTCTCACCATTGGGGGCCCTCAGGGTTTGTTCACACTTCATTTAGCTGGGGCCCTTGAGTTTGAGACCTCTCTAGCTGATCCCATTTGTCGTTGCTAGTCCTGAGCTGATGGCACTGCTGGACATCTTTATGACTTTCCTCATCTCCTGCACTGTTTCCTTTGCCGACCGCTGTGTCTACAGTCCTAAGTGTTGCCTATTTCTTGTTGTCCCTAATACTAAGAAATAAACTGGCAAATACTTTCCCATCATGTAAGACCATCAAGGAGGCGTCTGAATGTTTTCTGCAGCAAGACAATGACCCCCCAATATCCAGCTAATGTCACTAAGAACAAGGAGTCCTGGAGGTGATGACCCGGCCCCACAGAGCCCTGATATCAGCACGGTATCTACATACAGTTGTGTCCTGCATCACATGACCTGACGCTGCTCATGTGGATGGCTTTCCAGTTTGATGATTTATCAAGGACAAAATTTTAATTGTTTTTTTTCACACAATGTCCCCAGGTGTCCTAACCCCGAGGAGACCCCCAGACTTACCACAGGTGATGACCCCGAGGAGACCCCCAGACTTACCACTGGTGATGACCCCGAGGAGACCCCCAGACTTACCACAGGTGATGACCCCCGAGGAGACCCCCAGACTTACCACTGGTGATAACCCCGAGGAGACCCCCAGACTTACCACAGGTGATGACCCTGAGGAGACCCGACCCTGAGGAGACTCCCGGACTTACTGCAGGTGATGACCCCGAGGAGACCCCCAGACTTACCACAGGTGATGACCCCGAGGAGACCCCCAGACTTACTGTATGTGGTGACCCTGAGGAGACCCCCAGACTTACCATAGGTGATAACCCCGAGGAGACCCCCAGACTTACCACAGGTGATGACCCCATTACTGTAAGTGTAAGTGTAACGCTGCACAGCGACACGACAGGGTTTAACGATTTCAGAATAGCAGCAATATTGTACAGCACAGCACCTGAGGAAGGAAAATAGAGAATAAGGTCATCGGGGCCATTGTGCTGGGAAGGGGGGGGAAGGCTGTAAAAAACATGATAGTCCATAGAGAACCAATACTATTAACCCTTTTTTGACAGGGTGATTTTTCCTTGCTGGATTTTCATTGTTTTTGCTCTGTCTTCCAAGTGGCAGAAATATTGAATATCAATACTTTTTGATAATACATTAGGTGACATATGATAGTGATGTTTCCAATAGGACCAGATTTGATTCCATTAATGTTATATGAAAGATTATTGTTCATTCTGGAGGTTAATAATATATTATCATCCATATATTTGTGGAGCCCACTGGGACAGGGTACTCGGTACCGGACCGGGTGGTTGCTGCTGGGGATGTCACAGAGGTCCTGGTCCGGACCGTGTTCTGAGTTCTCACAAGTAAAAGGGAATATATACAGGGGATAAAGTTTGTCGTGACGCCACTCACGCTTTGTGGTCAATGATGGGACCACCGCTGCAGTGCTTCTCTGCCAGGAGGATGGATGGGCTGCAACCAGATGGATGAGCCCTCTGCGGGTCGGGCTGCTCCTGACAGGAATGAAAGGTATGAAAACAGTTCTTCATCCTTGGAATCAAACATGGACACACAGGCAGGGTTCACCGGGTTTACTTGTCAGCTCTTCCAAACAGTTTACAGCAGTTCTCAGTACAGTTCTTCAACACAAGTTACAGTCACTTTACTCCGGTTTTTGCTAAACCCACTGCAGCCAGGCTGTCTCTCTCAGAGACCCCTCACTCCTTCTAAGTCCTTTCCAGGCTGTGGTGTCTCTCTCTAAAGTGTCTCCGAACAGTATAGCGGCAGCTCGGACCCCTGTGCGTTCTCGGGGTTGCTACTTTGCTTCCTATCCTTGGTGTGGGAACTCCAACTTAGAATTTAAGCTCCCCATCGGTGAATCTGGGGATACCGGGTTAATCTTCGGTCCCCTTCAGAGCCGACACTCTGCTGTGTGCCTGGCCTGCAATAGCCCTCTCCTACAAGGCACTACCAGGCTCCTTCTAACCCGTGTGACTCCAGCTTCAATAGGGAAGACTACTCCACCTGTAGTTGGTCGATGCTGCTGTGTTCCTTGGACCCAGTACTGCTGGTCCGTCTCTTTCCTCACACTCCCTTGGGATGCCGGCTATGGACAAGCTTTCTCTCCATGGTTTCTCTGGCTCTGTGGATTCTGTGTCTTCATCAGCCCAACCCCACTGGGACGTGTGTCTCTGTCTTTGCTTCTCAGCCTACCTCGGCCTACTGTGTCTTTTCAGCTCGGCACCCTCGGCCTACTCGGTCTTTACTGGTCAGCTCACTGTAGCCTGCTAACTCCTCCCTCCTCCTCTTCCTCTATTTGTACCTTCTGGCACCTGACCTACATGCTTCCCACCCACTGTCCTCTAAACCCACCACCCCTTGCCTGCCCAGAGTCCCGAGCTCTGGGTTGGGTGCTGCCTCCTAGTGGTGTGTGGGATGTCTGTGAGGGTGTTTAGTGTATAAACTATTTCCTCCTACCTGGCTGCAGTTCCCTATGTGGCCACCCTGGTTGCAGAGGCGCCACATATTGATCTGTAGATTGCACTTCCTGGATATTGAGGGATTGTATTTGTAGAAGGACATTTGTTACCCTGAGACTCGCTGATTGTATTCAGTGAATCAGGTGAATGGACGTGATGTGGATATATGGCGCCCCTGAGTCTGGTCACCACACAATGTACTGCATGTTATATTGTATTGTATTGTTAGTCTGATGAGAGTGATGATTTCTATGCTGGAGGCTGAAACATTCACACGATTCCTGATCCCTTACTAGGAGGTGTGCACTTGGTGCCTGGTTTGGGCATGTGACACACTCTCTGGTCAGGGGAGGGGTTAGTGAGGTTTTAGCTTCAGTTTACAGCAGTGTAGTGAAGAAGATGGAGACAGCACATGCAGGCAGAGCTGCAAAAGGACTCCGGGTATCAGCCCCAGGTCACCCTGACTTACAAGGTCTGGTGGCAGAAGTTGAAAGGCTGTGTGGGTCCCTCATACCCAGCAGGACGTGTAGATCCTATGGGTTCAGTACCAAATAGACTCAGGGACCTGCTCCTTGCATGGATGCCCACAGGACCCGCGTCACCTGCCCAGCTGGAGGAAACATACAGGAACCATAAGTGAAGTGGTATCAATATTTCCAGGCTCTAAGAAACCATGAGACAAGTAGCAGCGGTACTGCAAAGCCATCATCCAGCAGAGGAACAAGCTCCAACCAGACCAGCCAGACTGGAAGCCTGATGAAGCGGTATTGTGATCTGCACAGTTGCCATCATCTATCTCTCAGGTACCCCCCTGTAGGGCCGGCCGTATCCTGGCTGAACATCGCAACTGGCGTCACAAACTTTACACTTTCTTTTTATTTACTTTTGGTTTTCTAAACTCTGCACCCCTTGTACAGTAACCCCCTCATCAATGTGAATCAGGATCAAAGCAGCTGAGACGCCTACCACCGGGACATAGCAATCAGGGTGCTACCCTGCCCTGCACTCTGAGTACACCGGTCCTTAGCGCTACACAGATACGCCTATGATCCTATTTAAATCACTCTGGTTGCACTTTATACACTGTATGAGAGAGGCCTGAGGATACAAAGGCGAAACGCGTCATATTGTATTTGTGACTTAAATTAAGAAAATGAAAATAAATTCTGCAAATAGATGAAGAGTGTGAGTGGTGACCTATACTGCTGCTCATCATCATTGTGTAAATAGATGAAGAGTGTGAGTGGCGACCTATACTGCTGCTCATCATCATTGTGAAAATAGATGAAGAGTGTGAGTGGTGACCTATACTGCTGCTCATCATCATTGTGCAAATAGATGAAGAGTGTGAGTGGCGACCTATACTGCTGCTCATCAACATTGTGCAAATAGATGAAGAGTGTGAGTGGTGACCTATACTGCTGCTCATCATCATTGTGCAAATAGATGAGTGTGAGTGGTGACCTATACTGCTGCTCATCATCATTGTGTAAATAGATGAAGAGTGTGAGTGGTGATCTATACTGCTGCTCATCAACATTGTGCAAATAGATGAAGAGTGTGAGTGGTGACCTATACTGCTGCTCATCATCATTGTGTAAATAGATGAAGAGTGTGAGTGGTGACCTATACTGCTGCTCATCATCATTGTGCAAATAGATGAAGAGTGTGAGTGGTGACCTATACTGCTGCTCATCATCGTTGTGCAAATAGATGAAGAGTGTGAGTGGTGATCTATACTGCTGCTCATCAACATTGTGCAAATAGATGAAGAGTGTGAGTGGTGACCTATACTGCTGCTCATCATCATTGTGCAAATAGATGAAGAATGTGAGTGGTGACCTATACTGCTGCTCATCATCATTGTGCAGGGTGAGATGCAGAATGGAATAAGAATAATAAGATTATAAAAGCTTAAAATTGTAAGTAGTAATCATTCACAGTCCATAGATAATACCGGGCACTGCCAGACTTCAGGTCGTTCTTCTGTGCAGCAATTAGGCAGCATGCAGGTACACCAAGGTGTGCTCACTTCAGATAAGATCTGGATATTCACATAGAGAAAAGCAAAGAGGGCACTCACCCATCTGGTGCTACAATGTTTCCTTTATTCCGGATTCATTTACACATGGTGCAGGGAGGGGGTGGCAGACGGTGGACGACGACTCGTTTCACGCTAATAAGCAATTCTACTGGTGTTATGACAAATCGTTGTCCACCGTCTGCCACCCCCTCCCTGCACCATGTGTAAATGAATCCGGAATAAAGGAAACATTGTAGCACCAGATGGGTGAGTGCTAGGGAAGGGCGAGCAGTAAAATGCTGGGGTGCTCCATGCTCAGGGGCTCAATCCGAGCACCGAGCCCAATGTTGCCCTATGGGAAACTGAAGCATTTTTCCGGCAGCACCCCCGACGGTCAGCATACACCCTAACAATGTCACAAATGTATAAGAACAGAGCTGAAATGACATGGGAACAGCATGGGGAGACCCCTGTCAGCATTTCTGACTCCCAGGTCACTGCGGTGCACAATGTTGTCTGAGGATTACGCCACTTTTACAGACTCACAATAAAACGTCCAAAAATGACACCAAAATGGATTTTCTTTGGGAAAATGTTAAGGGCTCACACTCACTTGTGAGACAGAGTTGGTGTACTTTTGTTTTTTTTTCATTACATTAAAGTTTTAAGAAAAAAAATTTGTGAGGCACTCCAATGCCCCATGGAAGAGACGTGGAGGAAAGTCTCATTAAATAATGTTTCCATTATTAGGAAGTGGTTTTCCCATAGGGTTGCCCTAAACGGTGTTGACAAAAATTGGGAGGCACTCCGATGTCCCTGGGAAGAGACGTGGAGGAGGATCTCATAAAAACAACATTCCCATTACAAAGTAGCGGGTCTCCTATACTTGTAATGCCCATGCCCTAAGTATGGGCTGACAAACATTTACCCCTGAGGGGTATACATGAATATACTGTATAATTATTTTTTTTTTGTCACGGTTGCCATAAACACCCTTTAAAACTATTATGTGGGTGTTGTATCATGGACCACGGTCACCCCGGTGATATGGTGCTGGAGGAGAAGGAGGAGGACTAGAGCAAATAGCCAAAATCAGGAAGCGCATAGCCATGTGTGGGGGTGTGACCCATCCCAGGATATGGGGTACTCATATACCGGGCTGTTTTACAGTTCCAGAGAGCTACAGGGGTCGAGATCTGGTTCCATGGCCCTGGGTGCAGCTGTAAATAGGGGATGGTGGCTAGGTACTAGGATAAGGGCTTGTGGAAAGGGAGGTTTTCGTGATGCCACCCAAGGTATGTGGCTATACATGGCCGCCGCTACTTCAGAACTTCTGATGATGATGGATGGGCAGCTAGGGTGTAGCGGCTCCCCACAGGTGGAGTGATTCCCCAGGGCAGTAGATACAGGAGGGATGTAAGGATCAGGATGGCAGGCGCAAAGCACAGACACACTCACAGTTTTTTGTTTTCTCAGTTCATTCACTGGTACTACAGTAGTTCTGGTTGATGTTATTAGTGGCCCTTGCTTGAGAGCAACTCTGGTTTATCCTCACCTGCAGGTTCTGAGGCCACCTCACTGCACTTGGTTTGTAGGCTCTGCTACTGCTTTAGCCTAGCTGCTAGCCCTCTGTTACTCCTGCGAGGTGCCGGTGTGGCAGGCAACTCGAGTCCTTTACTAGTCTCTCATCCCCGGTGATGGTTTCAATACTGTCTACATTGTTTTGCTTCTGGGCACAGTGTGTCTAGGGAACTTGGAATTCTCTGCACTCCGGTATTGACTGCCGGGACGTTAGGCTCTGCACAGCCTTGGACTCTGGTGTTTCTTTTTTGCTCTGTCCTCTGAGGTGAGCATGGTGACTCTCAGCTCCCCAAGTGTTCTTTCACTTCCTCAGACCCTTCACTCGGGCCTTTTCCGCTGAGTTAGTGATCCTGGGACGAGCTAAGGCAACTTCCAGTCCATCAGGATATCTTCCTCAGTCCTCCTAGGAACTGAACTGACTAGCTCTGCCCCAGACAAGAATTTATAGGGGAGCTCACCCTGAAACCTGGTTTAGATTTCCCCCTTCAGGCCTAGAAATGGAAGAGTGTTGTGTGCGGTTGCTGCGTGGTGTGAATATGTGGCACCCTGCACAGCTGGGTTTCCACAGCAGGTAATAATAATATTTAGTCATTTATATAGAGCTATTAATTCCATAGCACTTTACATACATCAGTAATGCTGTCTCTCTTGGGGCTCACAATCTAAACAGTATGTCTTTACAATGTGGGAGGAAACCGGAGTGCCCAGAGAAAACCCATGCAAACACGGGGAGAACATACAAACTCCTTGCAGATGTTGTCCTTAGTGTCCTTGGTGGGAATTGAACCCAGGACCTCAAGACCCCAGTGCTGCAAAGGCTGCAGTGCTAACCACTTGAGCCACCGTGCTGCCCAGGTACTTACTACATACAAGACCTTCCACCCCGGTACAGTAGGGGGAGCCCAATTTGCTGCCCTTAGGCAAGATCCCCTATAAATACTGCTGCTGGGGGAGGAGTTAGTCAGAGTGTGCAGACGCTAGGAGAGCTGCGAAGACGTCCTGGTGGTCGGTGCCGTGGTTGGGCCCGAGCCAGTGACCTGGAGTGGCCCTTCTACGTCCCGCAAGACTAAGTGGGGACAGAAGGCAAGGAGCAGTTGGCCGAGAGCGAGTGAGGAACTTGGAGAGTTTCGCCCAAAGAAGTACCGGATATTGGGGATCCGCACCTGTGGGATACTTCAGGACCACAGAAAACCCAGTCACACCGTGGAGGCCTCGGCTACCCGGTTATCCCCTGTGGGTCAGGAGAGGGAGCCAAATACAGCAGTGCAACACCGCAGTGATCAGCGAGGGTAACCCGGAGACCGCACAGGAGGTGAGACAGACACCACAGTCAGGAAGAGAGAGGAGGCAAGTCAGGCTGCAAGCAGGCTGACCTTCAATCACTCACAGAAACAGAGAAGGCCTTATACCCACTCGCTGTGGGGACCCACTGTGTAACCCGGTCACCTGTTAGTGCCCTGGACATCTTTACCTGACAAACATCAGTAAAAGGTAAAAGAGACTTTGCAGTGTGCGTGTATCCTTCCTCTCCGCTCCCGGTGCCCCTCATTGTCTGCTCCAGCACTCCCTATACCATCCCAGCTCCACTACAAGCTGCCTCTTCTCATTACGCTGCCCCGGAGGTCCAGTCCTACCTGTGGAGGACTTTACCACATTAACAGCATTACCATCTACCTCCAGCGGACTGTTTTTTGCGGCGCTGGTGGCATCTCACCAGATACTACAGGTGACGTCACGACAAACTTTGCATAGTCCCCTGTAAATATTAACCCCTTTTTGAAAGATAGGCCCAGAACACGGGGTCAGGCGCGGCCGCCATTCCCCGTGACAACCAGAGCAATAACCCACACCGCCTGACACCCGAGTACCCCAAAGCCTGGGCACAATAAATACCTTTCTGTTGCTCTTGAGCATGACACTACCACCCGGGGGCGATAGTGACACTGTGGCACTTAAATCTTGAGGAACCACAGAAGCATGGAAATATACTGCCCCAAAAAAGACCCTGGCTTTGAGTTTATATTCCGCTGCTATCATTTGTTGGTGTTATAAAGTCCGACTCAATCCAGCACATGTTCATTATGAAATCTGCAGGTGACATCTATATTATCTGTACTCAGAGATATCACTGTTATCTGTGGTGTTACACAGGACTGCAGGTGACATCTACTACATTATCTGTACTCAGAGATATCACTGTGTTATCTGTGGTGTTACATAGGACTGCAGGTGACATCTACTACATTATCTGTACTCAGAGATATCACTGTTATCTGTGGTGTTACATAGGACTGCAGGTGACATCTAATACATTATCTGTACTCAGAGATATCACTGTGTTATCTGTGGTGTTACATAGGACTGCAGGTGACATCTACTACATTATCTGTACTCAGGATATCACTGTGTTATCTGTGGTGTTACATAGGACTGCAGGTGACATCTACTACATTATCTGTACTCAGTGATATCACTGTTATCTGTGGTGTTACATAGGACTGCAGGTGACATCTAATACATTATCTGTACTCAGAGATATCACTGTGTTATCTGTGGTGTTACATAGGACTGCAGGTGACATCTACTACATTATCTGTACTCAGAGATATCACTGTGTTATCTGTGGTGTTACATAGGACTGCAGGTGACATCTACTACATTATCTGTAATCAGAGATATCACTGTGTTATCTGTGGTGTTACATAGGACTGCAGGTGACATCTACTACATTATCTGTACTCAGAGATATCACTGTGTTATCTGTGGTGTTACATAGGACTGCAGGTGACATCTACTACATTATCTGTACTCAGAGATATCACTGTGTTATCTGTGGTGTTACATAGGACTGCAGGTGACATCTACTACATTATCTGTACTCAGAGATATCACTGTGTTATCTGTGGTGTTACATAGGACTGCAGGTGACATCTACTACATTATCTGTACTCAGAGATATCACTGTGTTATCTGTGGTGTTACATAGGACTGCAGGTGACATCTACTACATTATCTGTACTCAGAGATATCACTGTGTTATCTGTGGTGTTACATAGGACTGCAGGTGACATCTACATTATCTGTGCTCAGAGATATCACTGTGTTATCTGTGGTGTTACATAGGACTGCAGGTGACATCTACATTATCTGTACTCAGAGATATCACTGTGTTATCTGTGGTGTTACAAAGGACTGCAGGTGACATCTACTACATTATCTGTACTCAGAGATATCACTGTGTTATCTGTGGTGTTACATAGGACTGCAGGTAATATCTACTACATTATCTGTACTCAGAGATATCACTGTGTTATCTGTGGTGTTACATAGGACTGCAGGTGACATCTACTACATTATCTGTACTCAGAGATATCACTGTGTTATCTGTGGTGTTACATAGGACTGCAGGTGACATCTACTACATTATCTGTACTCAGAGATATCACTGTGTTATCTGTGGTGTTACATAGGACTGCAGGTGACATCTACTACATTATCTGTACTCAGAGATATCACTGTGTTACCTGTGATGTTACATAGGACTGCAGGTGACATCTACTACATTATCTGTACTCAGAGATATCACTGTGTGCTCTGTGGTGTTACATAGGACTGCAGGTGACATATACTACATTATCTGTACTCAGGGATATCACTGTGTTATCTGTGGTGTTACACAGGACTGCAGGTGACATCTACTACATTATCTGTACTCAGAGATATCACTGTGTTATCTGTGGTGTTACATAGGACTGCAGGTGACCTCTACTACATTATCTGTATTCAGAGATATCACGGTGTTATCTGTGGTGTTACATAGGACTGCAGGTGACATCTACATAATCTGTATTTAGAGATATCACTGTGTTATCTGTTGTGTTACATAGGACTGCAGGTGACATCTACTACATTATCTGTACTCAGATATCACTGTGTTATCTGTGGGGTTACATAGGACTGCGGGTGACATCTACTACATTATCTGTACTCAGATATCACTGTGTTATCTGTGGGGTTACATAGGACTGCGGGTGACATCTACTACATTATCTGTACTCAGATATCACTGTGTTATCTGTGGGGTTACATAGGACTGCGGGTGACATCTATTACATTATCTGTACTCAAAGATATCACTGTGTTATCTGTGGTGTTACATAGGACTGCAGGTGACATCTACTACATTATCTGTATTTTGAGATATCACTATGTTATCTGTGGTGTTACACAGGACTGCAGGTGACATCTACTACATTATCTGTACTCAGAGATATCACTGTGTTATCTGTGGTGTTACATAGGACTGCAGGTGACATGTACTACATTATCTGTACTCAGAGATATCACTGTGTTATCTGTGGTGTTACATAGGACTGCAGGTGACATCTACTACATTATCTGTACTCAGAGATATCACTGTGTTATCTGTGGTGTTACATAGGACTGCAGGTGACATCTACTACATTATCTGTACTCAGAGATATCACTGTGTTATCTGTGGTGTTACATAGGACTGCAGGTGACATCTACTACATTATCTGTACTCAGAAATAGCACTGTTATCTGTGGTGTTACATAGGACTGCAGGTGACATCTACTACATTATCTGTACTCAGAGATATCACTGTGTTATCTGTGGTGTTACATAGGACTGCAGGTGACATCTACTACATTATCTGTACTCAGAGATATCACTGTGTTATCTGTGGTGTTACATAGGACTGCAGGTGACATCTACTACATTATCTGTACTCAGAAATAGCACTGTTATCTGTGGTGTTACATAGGACTGCAGGTGACATCTACTACATTATCTGTACTCAGAGATATCACTGTGTTATCTGTGGTGTTACATAGGACTGCAGGTGACATCTACTACATTATCTCTACTTAGAGATATCACTGTGTTATCTGTGGTGTTACATAGGACTGCAGGTGACATCTACTACATTATCTGTACTCAGAGATATCACTGTGTTAACTGTGGTGTTACATAGGACTGCAGGTGACATCTACTACATCTGTACTCAGAGATATCCCTGTGTTATATGTGGTGTTACATGGGACTGCAGGTGACATCTACTACATTATCTGTACTCAGAGATAATACTGTGTTATCTGTGGTGTTACATAGGACTACAGGTGACATCTACATTATCTGTATTTAGAGATATCACTGTGTTATCTGTGGTGCTACATAGGACTGCAGGTGACATCTGCTACATTATCTGTACTCAGAGATATCACTGTGTTATCTGTGGTGTTACATAGGACTGCAGGTGACATCTACTACATTATCTGTACTCAGATATATCACTGTGTTATCTGTGGTGTTACATAGGACTGCAGGTGACATCTATTACTGTATATAAAGTCTCTTACCTTTCCAATTTCTGCAGTAACTGCTTATCTGTAGTATTTGTACATTCACAGCCATGAGGTAGAGCCTTTCTTATCTCTTCGTTCGTTGTTTCCTTGATCATGTCCGTGAAATCTTTGGTATTGAGTATGATTCCTTCCACCGACCCTAGAAGATAATGGGGTGATCCCGGTGTTGTGTGATCTTGTGTGGGGTGTAAAGGTTTGGGGCTGAGGCTTGGAGTCAGGTGTGTCCCTGCTCCTCTGATGTCACTTGTGGCCCCTGCAGAGTATTACATCTGTGCAGGGTGTAAATGTCTCCAGATAATATCAGGACTTACCGAGACTAAGGAGGAGCAGCAGACAGGTGATCATTGTGCACAGGAGACCGAGGGGAAGATCCAGGAGAAGAACGAGATCTGTAAGGAGAATCATAGAAAGTCACAGGATCCTGAGCTCGGCTCTTCCCGTATGCTCCATCTGTATCTCTGGCGCCCCTGCGGCCAGGGTACCACAAATGGTACTACATGTAACTCTATAGGTACCTTTACACGCCGCTACAGAAGGTAAGTAACAACCAGGTGTCTCACGTGCACGAGCACGCACCAACGGTTGCTAACGGTACCCGATACCGCCTTTACACGCCGCTACAAGGTGCTCTACAGAAGGTTTAATCTATCTCTGGAGACACTGCCGGGTGCCACAAGTTACCTTCTGTAGAGCACCGTCCCTCATTTACAGAGCGCTACAGAAGGTAATATGGGAGGACCTGGTGCAGCAGGGACAACACATAGGTCTGCCAGAGTTGTGGATTACGAGACGTTCGTACGATGATTGGACAATGCAATAGCATCATGATTGGGCAGCCAGCACAGGAAGGCTGCCTAATACATGACGCTAGAGCAAATGTGTAGTGTGACTGGTCATCTCCTTAAATATGCTGCCCTATGCAGCGACTACCACCAGCGAGCTTCCACAATGATCGCTGAAGGGGGGCGGTTTCCCGGAGGCTGTGTCACCGCCCCAGGGAGTTCACTAGGTGGCGAAAAAACCTTTCTGTACCTTATTTAGACGCAGCTGCCATCGGGTTGAAGCCAACCTGTTTTAGAGCACTGCTCTGAAACAGGTGCCGAAAGTGACGGGTGGAAACAACCGTCTTTACACGCCGCTACCTCGGGTTGATTTGACTGTGCAAGATACATTTGTCTCCGTCACCCGGTTGTTTTCAACCTTCTGTAGCGGCGTGTAAAGGTACCCTATGTGATATCATGCCTGGAGGTAAGTGGAGGACACTTTGTTGAGACGCTCAAATACACCCAACACATCTGAACTTTAGGCCAATAAGTGCTGGGTGGAAGAGACTCACAGATAGGGCAGTCCCCCCTTCTGGAGGAAGGAGTTAGGTTATTGGTGCATTGCAACAAGGAGAGGTCTAGTCAGTACTGGGTCACTTGAAAGTTAGCATGGAGTGTAGAGTCAAGTGCTAGGCCAATGGCCTGGTGAGACAAACCTGCTGCCGGCTGTTGAAGCTAAGCAGAAGAGCTAGCTGCAGGAGGGGAACCAGCCCCCTAAAGATCATCTAACCCATCTACTTACCCGTTATCGCCGCCCTGCTGGACACTGCAGCTCAGCTCACCTGAAACTCTGGAGATTCTTTAGATTCTAATTTCAATCCCTGAAGCCTGAACATATAAATGATTTCTCCCTGTGGGTGGAGGAGGATTTCTGTGTTTCCTCCAATAAGGAGATCCTCATTTCTGAGTAAATATTGTGATTCTCCTGTTATTTGTCCAGACGATGCCAGGAGGAGGCGACTCCGGAGATCCGGGAACGTTCATCAGGAAACTGTTACATTTCTATGATCAGCTCCACATGATGAGATGTAGGGAGAGATTTCATCACACAGGACAATGTGTAAACACTAATATAAAATGTAGAGTGATAAATACTGATCATTACATGCCTAATATTCTGTATAACACACATTGAAATTTACCATTGAAATCAGGCCTGGCTGCCTTACTGGAGCAGCGGCTACAGAGAAGATGAAGTGATATTCTCCCTGCAGCCACTGGCTTCCAGTCATCAGAGTGGTGCAGGGCGATGTCACAGTCACTGCTCATTATACACATAATCATACCCCGCACATGGAGTGACAGCTGTTCTGGGGTGTGTGCAGCATGTGTGTGCAGAGTGGGCTGTCAATCATAATGCCAGGCACGCTCCCTGTATAGTGAATGGTGACTGTATCGCACCCTGCACTGCCCCAATGTCTGGAAGTAATCAGCTACAGGGAGGATTATACTTCATTGTATTTGTAGCTACTGCTCCAGTGAGCCGGATATACTGGATTTATATGTTATTCACCTGCAGATTACAGTATTATCTGCAGATATATGAATAATGATTCTGGAGGTGATCAGTTCACTTTAATGATACTCAGTCATACATTGCTTACATATACATTTATGTACATTACACACATATAGTTATCAATTGCACACATTCATATAAATAGTCATCAAACATATATATATATATATATATACAGTCTCTGACAGAAGTTCTGTCGCTTATCCATGTTATGTAAATAAAAGCTTATAACCTGACGTTACATTTATCCATTGGGTGTATAAATTTCTCTTTTGAAAGCTGAAACCCTCCAAATGTGGTTTAGGATAAGAAAATAAATTGTCATCAATGCTGAAATATTAATCATTTAATGAACACAGAATGGTCAGATTTTGGCAAGACAAAAGTTTTGTCGCCCACAGAAAGTAATGTGATATTCAAACAAATAATGAACTTAAAATACAAATCTATGTTGCATAACATTGGTGAATGACGTGTGTGGCGATATTAGAGTCATATTTAATATTTTGTGTGACTTCCATGAGCTTGAAGGACTGCATCCATGCGGTTCAACAATGATTCATACAATTTATTAATGAAGTCATCAGGAATAGCAAAGAATGCAGTCTTACATGCCTCCCAGAGTTCATCTAGATTCTTTGGTTTTGTCTTCCAAGCTTCCTCATTCATCCTATCCCAAACATGCTCAATGATGTTCATGTCTGGTGACTGGGCTGGCTAGTCCTCGAGCATCTTGATCTTTTTTGCATGGAGGAACTTTATTGTAGAGATGGATGTATGAGATGGAGCACCATCCTGCTGCAGAATTTGACCCCTTTTATGATTTGGAATGTAAGAGGTAGCTAATTCTTCTTGATATTTTAGGCTATTGATATTGCCTCCCACCTTGCAAATATTTCGCACTCCCCCATACTGAATGTAACCCCAGACCATGATCTTTCCACCACCAAATTTAACTTTTTTCGGGGTGTATTTTGGATCCATACGGGCTCCAGTAGGTCTCCTGCAGTATTTGCGGTGGGTGTGGTGTAATTCTACTGAAGATTCATCAGAGAAATCACCCTTCTGCCACTTTTCCAGCGTCCATCTGTTTAGCAGGCTGTGGGACTTTGCAAATGCCACACAGTTTTTAATTTGCCTTTTGTTTAGTGCTGGCTTCTGGGCAAAGATTCCACCATGGAGGCCATTTTGAGACAGAATCCTACAAACTCTTCTAGTTGACACAGGGACTTGAGGTGACCAGGCCTGTTGGAGCTCTGCTGCAGTGGAAGAGGGGCTTGCTTTGGATTTTCTAACCAACAAACGTTCCTCCTGAGCAGCTGTCTTGCAGGGTCTGCCGGACCTGGGCTTGTCAAACACATCTCCAGTCTCTTCAAATCTTTTTTTAATTCTTTGTACTTGACGCTGAGACACATTAAAGGTGTCAGCCACCTCTGCAGTGGATCTGGTCTTCAGCCGTTTGATAATCAAGGCTTTGGTCGCAGGGTGGATTTTGGCTTGTTGTCAGAGCTCAGGTTTGTTTTTATACACACCCACTAACTAACCAATCATTTACGGAGCACAGGTGAGGATGTAAACTAGGATTGGTGGCATTATATGACCAGGCGACAAAACTTTTGTCTTGCCAAAATCTGACCATTCTGTTTTCACTAAAAAACAGCCAGACTCGGGAAGACCTACCAGTTGTACTGGCAACATCACTCGTGTTGTTGTTCCGGGGAATGGTTGCCTGCCTTCTGCCTGCGGACACCACCCTGCTTCTTCCGGCCTGTTGTGATGCTACGCCTAACTCCCCCTGTGCACTGCTGTCCTCGCTCTGCATGTCCTCCTGCCAGGTTGGGTCAGTTACTGGATCATCCACCACGTCGTCTTCCACTTCCGCACCCTAGTCCTCCTCCTGAGTTTCTGGCAATTGTGTCTCATCATCGTCCACCTCTTGTTGAGACACGTTCCCACCATTGCCTTCGTGAGACCGTGGCTGCTCAAATATTTGGGCATCAGTACATACAATCTCCTCATGACCCACTTCAACTGGACCTGGCGAGAGGCCAGAATCAACGAATGAATAAGTGAACAGTTCTTCAGAGTGTCCAAGTGTGGATCAGTTATGTCTGGGGCCGGGCACTCGGCATGGTGGGAGGAAGGAGGATCAGGGTGTGGAATGTGCGGTGCAGTATCACGGCTACTGACACTTGACCGTGTGGAAGACAGGGTATTTGTGGTGGTGCCAAACTGACTGGAAGCATTATTTGCTATGCAACTAACAACCTGTTGACACTGGTCTGGGTTTAATAGTGGAGTACTGCTGCGATCCCCTAGAAATTGGGACAGGAAGGTCGAGCGAGATGATGTGGGCGTTTGTCGTGGCGCAATTCGAGCTTGCACACGGCCTCGGCCTCTGCCTGCACCACCATCACGTCCAGTTCCTTGTCCCTTGCCACCGGCCTTGCGCATTTTCATTGTTGTGCTGGCTGTATACAGCTAAATGAAGGTGTCCAAGAAATGGTTTTTAGCTGGATACAGAGATAACAGATTAAGGCCCTGCTGTTGGACTGGTCAGACACAAACGCTGAAGAGAATAGCGAGACTTTTGGCGTATCCTAATTTACGCTACAACCTACTCCTGGCGCACACAAATGTTAGATGAATGCAGACAAGAGTTGGTTTTTAGCTGGACACTGAGATTAGAGATTAAGGCCCTGCGGTTGGACTGGTCAGACACAAATGCTGACGAGAATACAGAGTGTTTTGGCATTTCCTAATTTACGCTACAACCTACTCCTGGCGCACACAAATGTTAGATGAATGCAGACAAGAGTTGGTTTTTAGCTGGACACTGAGATTAGAGATTAAGGCCCTGCGGTTGGACTGGTCAGACACAAATGCTGAAGAGAATAGCAAATCTTTTGGCGTATCCTAATTTACGCTACAACCTACTCCTGGCACACATAAATGTTAAATGAATACAGACAAGAGTTGGTTTTTAGCTGGACACTGAGATTAGAGATTAAGGCCCTGCAGGTGGACCGGTCAGACACAAATGCTGAAGAGAATAGCGAGTCTTTTGGTGTATCCTAATTTGCGCTAAAACCTACTCCTGCCTATAGAGAGCTAAATTAATCCCTAAAAGCACTGTTTTGGGATGGATGAGATTTCCAACCTGTCCACCAGCCCCAGATGTGATGCAGGCTGGTATACTGGCACAACGAAGTTTGCTATATACCCTGCCTCCCTGCCTGCGTGTATACAGCTCTATTAGTCCTCAGAAGGACTGTTCTTAGACTGGCAGCCCTGCGCCTACACTAGCTGAAAGGCCACAAATCTGTCCCTCAATCAGCAGCACCTCTCCCTACACTGACTGTCTGTGGAGCAGAGTGACGAGCACAGCGCGGTCAGGCCTTATAAACACCTGATCACGCTGTGCGGCCAGCCAATCACTGTAATGCCACAACCAACATGGTTGTAGCATTACAGTGACTGTCAGCCAATCCGTGCATGCGGGCTGGCTCTGTAAAGAGCGCCAACATGATGGGAGGTGGACCCCGAGCATAGCAAGAGTATCGCAAGATTACTCGGTACTCGCCGAGTACCGAGATATTCGTGCGAGTACCGAGTAGTGACAAGCATACTCGCTCATCCCTAATTATCTTCATTTAATTTGTCTTCAACGAAAAAACACAAAAAGAATTGTCCTAAAGCCAAATTGGATCTAATTCCACACCAAACCTAAAAAAGGTGGTGGACAAAAATATTGGCACTGTTAGAAAAATCATGTGATGCTTCTCTAATTTGTGATCTCACCCATGGTTGCATCTCATCTCACCCATGGCTGCATCTCATCCCATCCGTGGCTGCATCTCATCCCACCCGTGGCTGCATCTCATCCCACCCGTGGCTGCATCTCATCCCACCCGTGGCTGCATCTCATTTCACCCATGGCTGCATCTCATCTCACCCGTGGCTGTATTTCATCTCACCCATGGCTGCATCTCATCCTACCCGTGGCTGCACCCGCATTGTCATCTCGTCCTGTGCCACATCTAAACTCATCCTCTGCCACATCTCATGTCATCCTGTGCCGCATCTCATCTCATCCTGTGCCGCATCTCATCTCATCACCCACTTCTCCAACCTATTCATTCACTTTCAATCCTCAATCACCAAACAAGCACGCCCGCCACGTAAGCTCTCTTGCTCCCACCTGCTAACCCTCTGCCTACTCCTCCTCCTTGCCGGTGAAATCTCCCCCAATCCTGGCCCCCCCCCACCACATCCCCACAACCACCTTCATCCCACACCCACAACCCATTGCCAACCCTTGCAACCTTACCACCACTAACCCTCGCAACCCCACCAACCTTAGACCTATTCCCCCAACCCCTGCCCCCCCACTGTTCTACCCGGCGCACTCTGGAATGCCCACTCAGTGTGCAATAAACTCACAGACATCCACGAACTCTTTATCTCCAAGAAACTATCATTCCTTGGCATCACTGAGACCTGGCTCTCCCCCTCCGACGCGGCCTACCCCGCTGCACTATCGTACGGCAGCCTCAGCCTGTCCCACACCCCCCATCTCTCTGGCAAACATGGCGGTGGTGTCGGCATACTCTTGTCCAACTCCTGCACCTTCAGCCCTATTCCCCCGCCCTCCTCCGTCACTGTCCCCTCCTTCGAAGCCCACTCGGTCCGAATCTTTTCCCCCTGCAACCTCCAGCTAGCCATCATCTACCGCCCCCCTGGACCCATCGCCTCCTTCCTTGACCACTTCACCACCTGGCTACTTAACTTCCTCTCCGCTGATATCCCCACCATCATCATGGGCGACTTCAGTATCCCCATTAACACTCCCCGCCCAGCCGCCTCCAACCTTCTTTCCCTGACCACTTCCCTAGGGCTCTCCCAATGGTCCTCCTCTCCCACCCACGAACAAGGCCACACGCTTGACCTCATCTTTACCCGCCTTTGCTCCCTCTCTAACCTCACAACCTCAGAACTCCTCCTATCTGACCACCATCTTTTGACCTTCTCCGCCATCTCCTCCCCTGCCACACTACCCTCTCCCCGCAAACGTGATCACCCTCGCCGAAACCTAAGAGATCTTGATCTTCCTTTATTCTCCGAATCCTTCCTCCCTCTCACCGACATACCCTCCGCTGGTGACATAGACACTGCCACCACCCTATACAACACCACAATAACTAATGCCCTAGACCTAGCCGCCCCCCTCACATTCCACGCTCCACGCACTAACAGGCAACCCTGGCATACGACCATCACTAAAAACTTAAGACGGGCGTCCAGGGTCGCCGAGAGGAGATGGAAAAACTCCTGCACCTCCGAGCACTTTGCTCTATTCAAACAATCTCTCACGGACTTCAAGACGGCACTTGCTACTGCCAAGCAAGCCTTATTCTCATCCCTAATAACCTCTCTGTCCCGCAACCCCAAACAGCTCTTCAAAACTTTCAAATTCTTACTCTGCCCGCCCGCTCCTCACCCCTCTCCCCTCATCTCCGCTGAAGACTTTGTGATCATCTTCAAGGAGAAGATCGACAAGATCAGAAACAGCTTTGGCCCATTTTCCCCACAACTCCCCCTCTCATCTACACTGCCCTCCTCCTCCATTAGCCACTTCCCCCCCATAACCGAAGAACAACTCTCCTCCCTCCTGTCGAAATCACACCTCACCATCAGCACCCATGACCCGCTCCCATCCCACCTCATTCCCAACCACACCTCCATTTTCATCCCAGCCCTCACCCACCTCTTCAACCTATCACTTACCACTGGCGCCTTCCCCTCGGCCTTCAAACACGCCCTAATCACGCCCATCCTTAAAAAACCCTCCCTCAACCCTACCTCTGTCTCCAAGTATCGCCCCATATCTCTTCTCCCATTCGCCTCTAAGCTACTCGAACAGCACGTCCACTCTGAACTGTCCTCTCACCTCTCCTCCTGCTCCCACTTCCACCGCCTACAGTCCGGCTTCCAACCCCACCACTCCACCGAAACAGCCCTGACCAAAGTCACCAACGACCTACTTGCCGCCAAGAACAAACGCCACTACTCCATCCTCCTCGACCTGTCCGCCGCCTTCGACACAGTTGACCACTCCCTTCTTCTCCGGATCCTGGAATCCCTCGGCATCACCCACCTTGCCCTCTCTTGGATCTCCTCATACCTAGCGGACCGGACCTTCAGCGTCTCCCACTCCCACACCTCCTCCTCGCCCTACCTCCTTTCTGTCGGAGTCCCCCAAGGTTCGGTCCTGTGATCACTACTTTTCTCCATATACATTCTCGGCCGAGGGCAACTCATTTAGTCCCACGGCCTCCAGTACCACCTCTACGCCGACGACACCCAAATCTACTTGTCTGGGCCCGACATCACCTCCCTACTCTCCAAAATCCCACAATGCCTTTCCGCCATTTCATCCTTTTTCTCTGCTTGCTTCCTTAAACTCAACATGGACAAAACTGAATTCATAGTCTTCCCCCCGAGAAATTCCCCCCCATTTCCCAACCTATCCATCTGCATCAATGAGTGCGCCCTCTCCCCAGTCTCCCAAGCCAAGTACCTTTGGGTAATCCTTGACTCCTCCCTATCCTTCAAGCCCCACATCGAAGCCATCTCCACATCCCTCCGGCTCCAGCTTAGAAACATCTCACGGATGCGCTCCTTCCTTACCCACGACACCGCTAAAACACTTATTCATGCCCTTATCATCTCCCGCCTTGACTACGGCAACCTCCTGCTCACTGGCCTCCCAGCCAACTGCCTCACACCTCTCCAATCTATCCTGAATTCCGCTTCCCGACTAATCCATCTGTCCTCCCGCTACTCCCCTGTCTCCCCCCTCTGCCAAGCCCTTCACTGGCTCCCAGCCTCCAAGAGATCCCTAACCATGGCATACAAAGCGATACACAACCTGTCCCCACCATACATCTCCGCCCTGGTCTCCCGATACCTACCCTCATGCAATCTCGGTTCCTCCCAAGAACTCCTCCTCTTCTCCCCCCTCATCTCCTCTTCGCACAACCGCATTCAGGAATTCGCCCGGACATCTGCCAGACTCTGGAACTCCCTGCCCGAACACGTCAGATACTCTCCGTCCCTGAGAAGCTTCAAGTGTCACCTGAAGACTCACCTATTCTGTCAAGCCTACAACCTGCCACGAGACCGAGGCGACCGCCCCATACCTGACATTCCCCCATCCTACTGTATCCCCACCCGTCCCTCGTAGACTGTGAGCCCTCGTGGACAGGGTCCCCTCCTGTGCCTGTATGTCTTGATTGTCTAGAGTTATTGTAATTGTGCTTGTCTCCCCTATCCTCATGTAAAGCGCCATGGAACCTAATGACGCTATATAAATAAATAATAATAATAAATATGTTAAAGACACAGACTGGAACCAACTGCTTCATTTTAGTAGCCACAATCAGGAAAAAATGAAGTGAGCCATTCCTTTAGGCCAGATTAAGCGGGTTGAGAGGATTATAAGTGGTAAGACTCAAGTAGAAGATAGACTAGACGGACTGATGAGTAGGTTTGAGCAAAGGGGATACCCCAAAAGTGTTTTGACCCACCAGAGGAAAATGGGCCTATGAAGAAAAAAATAATCCCTCTAAACGCATATGTAGAAATGTAGGCAAGAGGTTACCATTGGTTATGACGTTTGGGGAGAAGTCTACTGAGGTTTGTAGAATTGTTGGTAAATATTGGCAATTCTTAAACAAGTGTTTCCCGGAAATTGAGGAATTTAAACCAGCACCCCTCTTCTCTTACAGAAGAAACAAACATTTGAAAGATCTTTTAATAAATTCAGATTTTGGTCCTATTAAAAAACAAATACAACCAACCTTAACAGGGTTTAGACGAACAGGATGTTACCATTTGTTGATTGTGTCAACTGTTCCCATATGATCAAGGGTTCATCCTTTAGGGATCCCAGAACAGGGGTTAATCATGAAATTAAACATGACATAACATGTAACAGTAACCATGTAATCTATCTATTGGAGTGCCCATGTGGGTTGTGGAACGTGGGGGAGACCACTTTAGGATTGAATATGTTTTGGACAGCACAGGTACACTATTAGGAAAAAACGGCAGGATCTCCCCGTACCAAATCATTTCACAGATCTAATACATACGGAAAAGGACTTGAAGTTTAGGCTCATAGATATGGTGCCCCCTATGAGAAGGGGTGGGGACAGAAAGTATTTTGAAAGCAAAGGAATTGAGATGGATTCATAAATTAAAAAAAATTAAAACCAGGTGGAATGAACATAGACTTTAATTTGACTCCCCTTATATAGGTAAACTCCGCTCCTTAGTTGGTACAGCGGTTTTAGCACATGCAATGCCCTGGTTTGGAAATGTATGCACTTGTTATAATTTTTTATGACATTTACTGAAGTTATTTCTTCTTGGTTGTATCTGCAGGTTGTCAAGAGGACACTGGTTTGTGAGCTCCAGACACCGCTGAGACTTGAAGAGCATGTGGAATATCTTCTTTCACCATCCCCTGTGTACATTGTCATGTATCATATTCATGTAATCGTAGCGCACTTTATTTAGTAATAAAATGGCACTTTATGCTGCCTTGGTATGTGTTTTATACTAGATGGGGGTGCGTCTAGTAAGGAGCTTAAGGGACTGGGTGACTATTTGAATTACTCTTGCAATGGTTAAGGTATCCGGTTGATCCCTTGTCTGGAGCACGAAGGGTGAAGGGGTCTGTTGATATGCTAGGACTCCGATCCCAGTGCATAGATGGCTCTGCAAAACCCCTATTGTGAGGAGAATGAACGATTCTAAGGTGATGGATGAAAACCGCAGGAGTGAAGTCGGTGTGTGCAGTCCTTTTGGAATTTCTAGCTTCAGATGCACTGGGCATAATGTAACATATCCCCCCCCCTTATTTTGCCTTAAGGCTTTCTAATATATGCACAAGAACCCTTTATAGAATAATGCACTAGACACTTTTAGCTATTAGCACTTTACTTTTATAATTCCAGGACGCCGGGGATTGTATTTCAGGTGCGCATGCTCATTTACTCCTCTGGGTGTAAGGGGAGCGATATAGGGAGTGCACAGGCGCCGGAGTCACAAGATGGCGACCGCTGAACTTCCTGTATCTCCCAGACAACGAGGAGCATGGGTAGAGTGACGTCATTTCCGGGACTCCGGACCGACAACAGGGCATGGAGATGATAATACACTATTAATGCATGCGAGTTATGTTTTTTTGCAGGTGAAGGAGACCTACAATTAAAATGTAATTAATGGCAATCATAGAATAGCTGTAATGTACTGAGATATAAGTTAATATTGAGGAGGTGCAGTTATGATGAAATGGTAAATGATAATATATTGTATCACAAAGCACGTTTTGTATATAATGTGAAATATGATTAATGATGTAAATAATCAAGTAATTAACTTGAAGTCATGAGGTAGCATAAAAACTCTGGTCCAGTGAATAATTGCTGGAAGAAGATTCCTAGAACCGAAACGTCGCCATGAAGTCCTGATGGCCCAATAAAGGCTTGTTAAACCTCTGTTTGGGAATGCTGTGGTAATTTTTTGGTTTGTATGAACGCAAATGGAAGTATTGCCCTAACTGTCTTTGCACCCATATACCAGCCGTGCTGCTCTATCTATCGATCGATCTATCGATCTATCGATCTATCTATCTTCACTAGGTCCTGTCACTCAGAGCAGACAGCTGTATGGCACAACAGTATGCAGACAGTCTACATTATGTCTGCATACTGTTCCTATGCAGGTTGCGCATGCTATCAACCATCTCGGCCTTTTTACAGCCCCCCAGATCTCATTGTTGGGTCTAGCAGAAAATTACTTGCGTTTCCCTGTGACTTACATTGTACTCGCTATTCAGAATGAATACATGATTATTACAAAGTACTCATTATGAATGTAATGATTACGAATATTTCAGTACTCGCTCATCCCTAAGCACAACCTATACCCTAACATGTTAATTAAATAACAATAAAAAAGACAGTGGCACTCACCAAAATGATCTTCACAATTTATTGCGGTTTCCAAAAAAACATTCCGGAGAAGCAAGCGGTGCTGGAGACAGGTGCGGGAGCGAGGACGACGGCAACTGTTTCGGGGCTCAGCGGCCGCTTCTACGGGTCCTGACATGGCGTCTGACATCAGATCCGGTAATTAAATAGCCGGTCAGCTGAATCGTCAGAGCCTTCACATAAAGAAAGTGAATACAGAAATATGTACAAAAAGGATTGCAACAAGGGTTAAATACACAGTACTTTAAAAGACTATCTTATTGTAATATCGATATTTAAAAAAAAAAAACAATAAATATAACAAAACTATAATACAGACAGCAGAATCGAGGTAGTTGAAATGAAACCGTAAGGCTTCTAATAAAGGTGCATATCAGAGCAAGTATGTTATATTCAAAACCATCCATATATGCGGCTTCTGGATATAAAGAAAAAGAGATTAATTATTACTGGTAGTTAATTACTTCTTAATAAAAATATTGCCAAATCAACAAAATATCTCTAATTAGTTCATTAATAGTAAGATAAAGTGATAAATATCACTCAGGATGGTAGTTTGTGCTGACTATGTCGGTAAGACAATAAATGCAGACGTTTATTGTCTTACCGACATAGTCAGCACAAACTACCATCCTGAGTGATATTTATCACTTTATCTTACTATTAATGAACTAATTAGAGATATTTTGTTGATTTGGCAATATTTTTATTAAGAAGTAATTAACTACCAGTAATAATTAATCTCTTTTTCTTTATATCCAGAAGCCGCATATATGGATGGTTTTGAATATAACATACTTGCTCTGATATGCACCTTTATTAGAAGCCTTACGGTTTCATATCAACTACCTCGATTCTGCTGTCTGTATTATAGTTTTGTTATATTTATTGTTTTTTTTTGAAATATCGATATTACAATAAGATAGTCTTTTAAAGTACTGTGTATTTAACCCTTGTTGCAATCCTTTTTGTACATATTTCTGTATTCACTTTCTTTATGTGAAGGCTCTGACGATTCAGCTGGCCGGCTATTTAATTACCGGATCTGATGTCAGACGCCATGTCAGGACCCGTAGAAGCGGCCGCTGAGCCCCGAAACAGTTGCCGTCGTCATCGCTCCCGCACCTGTCTCCCGCACCGCTTGCTTCTCCGGAATGTTTTTTTGGAAACCGCAATAAATTGTGAAGATCATTTTGGTGAGTGCCACTGTCTTTTTTATTGTTACTTAATCCTTGTACTTACGTCAAGTGTGCACCTCCAGTTGCTGAATACCTTCAGTCAGTAAGGATTTTCCTGGATCTCACCAGTTGTTTTACACGGGTAGTGCCCAGTTGTTCTGATTCTTTTTTGAGACTGTTGCCTAACATGTTAATGCTGAGGACATCATCAAGCTACTGAGGTAGAAGCTCATTGTCCCAATTCAGGGGAAAGGTTCCTTCCCGACTCCACATACGGCATCAGACTCATTCCCCGGATCAACGTCCCAGCCCTGTAATCTGGTGCCCATAACCGATAACCTGCAAGGATCTGAACTGTGCTGAGGTGACAGAGTCCCGGGATGGACAGATGGATGGATGGGTGAATAGTGGGGACAGGTCTTCTCTATGAGTCCAGGTATCTGTATTTTGTATAAGCAGCAGAACTGACTTCATTTGGGAACAATATGATCTCTGTTATTTACTAGTTGAACTGAGACCAACATCATCAATCCCATGAATCGTACTGGTGCAGCCCCACAAGTAAACAGCACCTGGAAGAACGGCAGCTACAGACAGACATTAATGTGACAGAGATGGAGCCAAAGTCATTTCATTAATTAAATCAAATATTAATCATGAAAAGAAGTTTCCACGTCATCTGGAGGATTATTAAATTATATAACACAATGGTTGTTGCACGCAGAGCGCTGAGTTTCAGGCTGTATTGCCGCCAACAAGAGGAAAGTATTTTTAAAAGTACCATATTATATGGACTGTAAGAATCACCAGACCATAAGATGTTCAGAGGAGAAAAGTAAGAAAAATAAGACTTTTTTTCATGTCAAATCAGGGCTGTGGAGTCAGAGTTGGTGTCTATTTTCGATGGAGTTGTAGTTGGAGTCAGATTCAGGGAAATTGAGAAGTCAGAGTCGGATGTTTGGCTTACCACAGCCCTGGTTAAAATAAGGGTCTATCTTGTAGTTTTTGGGGTGGGGGTGCAGTGGTTGAGAAGATAACAGGAGGCATGCGGCTGCATGAGTGGGGTGATGCTGTGGCCCCTCTCCACCGCCGTGCCCCCCAGTAAGTTACATTTGGCCATTTCCCACCCAATTTTTTTGAAAAAAGCATTTCGTATAGTTTGAAAAATATGGTATATAAAAAAAATTAGTGAACGAGCTTGTAAGTGTTTTGTTCTTAAGGCATGTTTTGTCTTATAGAACCATTCCCATAATCAGAATATTTTTAATAAATCTAACTTCATATTAAGTTTACTGAAAACATACAAAATTTCCTACTTGGACTTTGGTGCCTCCTTTTCTCTCTATCTGCCCTTATGAGCATCCAGTGTCACATAACTGAATGAGTAATTCTATTGTTACACCGCTTGCACCACATCAGAGGTCCCCAACTCCAGGCCTCGAGGGCCGCCAACAGTGCAGGTCTTCAGGATGTCCTTAGTATTGCACAGGTGCTAATGTGATCATCTACACAGGTAATGATTATAACCTCTGTGCAATACTAAGGAAATCCTGAAAACCTGCACTGTTGGCGGCCCTTGAGGCCTGGATTTGGGGACCCCTGCACTACATTTTTCCCCAGCTCTTGCTTCTCCTCACTGCTGCAGACTAGTGATGAGCGAGTGTAATCGTTACTATTCGCTACTTGCACAGATAGCACGGTATTGGGGTTACTCATTATATTGTATATTTGTGTACTCACCTCGCTATATTCGGATGTCCCACCCTGCAGTTTTGGCACCTCCTTTGCAGCCACTGATCATGCTGGGCTTCTTAACCAATCACAGTAATACCACAGACATCTTGGTTGTGGAATTACTGTGACTGTCTGGCTGTGCAGTGTCATAGGATCTATTTAAGCCCTGCCACCGCCATCCTGCGCATATTGCATCCAGAGCCAGCGTTGGAGAAGTATAGAGATCGCTCAGCTGCTAGGAAGAGTGTTTAGACCTCTTCATACCAAAAGGTCCTTTTCAGGGCTACCTGCAATGTATACTAGGTCAGTGTAGTGTAGGGAGGCAGAGATTCTAAGGCAAGGAGAGAGTTTAAAGGAGTTGCTCACTAGCTCCATAGTACCAAAATACCATAGCTCTTTTCAGAGCTGAAACCACTGAACAGGGTCACAGTACAGAAAGGGAGAGATTGTATAGTAGGTAGGGAGAGGTGAAGCTGTTCTTCCAGTGTCCATATAACAACAGCTCTTGTCAGAGGCAAAGCTCTATTTTTCCAGGACACAGAGTAGTAACATTTTGTGCTTCTTTTTGTTTAGAAGCACCGATCCTTTTTCGACACTGTTTTTGGAGTCACAGTCTGCCCTCTGCTGTCCATCAGTCACGTTAATACGGTACTAGTGCCTTAGCCAAATTCAAAGCAGTAATACAAGCATTTAGTGCTGCCTTGTACAAAGCACACATCAGTCCTTTTTCCCCCACTGTTTTTGGGGTTACATTTAGGTAGGCTTATGCCACCAAAAGCTCACCAGTTAAAACTGTCTTATAGTGCTTGTAAAATCCTAAGCAGTACTACTAGTGTGGCACCCCTGCGAACTGGCGGTCACAGTAAGGTACTTCAGCTGGGACATATAGGCAGGACACTTTGCACAAACACTTGATACATCCCCAAATCCCTAGTCCTAGTTACTCTATGTCAGGCAGGGGATAGGAGGGGAACTGTGTGGAGGGTGGAGCGAGAGAAAAAGCCTGGGAAATGGGTGGAGGAACTAGCTTAAAACCTACGAACACAAAGTCAGGAGAGCTCGGAGTGAGTTCTGGTTGACGTTCCTGGTGAAAGTGAGGAACAATACCCTAAGCCGAGACACCCGAAAGCCTGAAAAACTATAGGCTTCAGTGGAAGAACACGGACCCAGTGGCCTGTGATACCGTATGGCCGGTCCGGGTCCCAGGCAACCTCCCGTGGGAAGGAACAAAGGGGTCCATGGTGTACCCAGGCAACGGGGACACCAGAGGACCGGCCCACAACCAGGGTACTGGCCCTGTAGAAGCGGCAGAGCGCTTTATGTTCTAACCATGAATTAACCAGTGAGGTGAAGGGACTTTATGCCCAGAACCTACCCTCCAGTGGAGTGAAGGAAAGGCTGTCAAATAGGATCAGGAAGGCAGGTTGAGATCTCGTGGGAAGAGACCCGTGACCGCTGGCCTGGAGCTACGGTAGCATCTTGAACAGAGATAGAGAAGCCCAGAAAGGTACGAGAGAGGCGGTGTAGTGCCCGATAGGTCCCAGCTTCATTATAACCCCTTTTTAATGCCGCACCTGGACATATACAGAGCTGGGTCAGATTGCCGTGACATTCTGCCGCAGACTAAAGAGAGAGCCTGGTTCCAAGTACCCCTGCCCGGGTTGCGACACTACCATTTAATGATGTTTGGTTTGCCAGAAAGCAATTACTATTAATTCTTCCCCCTGTGAGTTTTAGGGTCACATTTTGCTTGGCCTGTGCGAAGTAGTCCAAAATATTAATAATGGGTAATGAGCTATTGAAATTCTGTCTCTAATAGCTAAGAATAGTGTAAGGACATATTTTGGAACAGGGACAGAGAAAATAGAATTGATTTCCAGGACCTGCGCATTAGACCAATAAGTAGAGATGAGCGATGTTTGATTCGAAATCTTCGCCAATCTCAAATTCGAGCTGTTTTGGGCGGTGTTCGAGGCATTCGTCAAATTAGAACAATTAACTTGAAATTCGTCAGTTCGCGGTTATGTTCGATAACACTTCGATCACCAAAAGCTTAACCCTAACCGTGTTAATGTCTGTGAATATCCAGTTTCTGGGTATAATGTGCTGGGGGGAGAGTTGTACCAGTGCTTCATTTTTTTTTTCTCCAAACTGCAGATACAGTGGGGCGGTGCAGGCTGTCATCCAATCACACATACAAACAGCAAAGTGCATTTTTTGCACACAAGCAAGGTTAGGCATCATTGGCTGTGTAAGTCACATGTCCTAGCCCTATAAGACCCAGCCATTTTCTCCATCGCCACCATGTGCTCATTACTGTAGCTCTGTGTCAGACGGCCCTGCTGCTGCTCTGGGCGATATAGAGTGAAATCAAGCAATTGTGTTCTGATTCAGCTAGTGAGGTAGATAGATAGGTTTAGGGAGTAGGGACTGGAGGTAGAGTGCGAATTTTAGGAGTATCAGCCGCCCTTTTGAGGGCTGCTTCATAGGAGTAGAGATTAGGGACTAGGGACTAGTAGTCTAGCAGCCCTTTCTCAGGTGTACTTCATAGAAGCAGGGACTAGTTTTAATTTCAGCCCTTTTTAGGGCTAGGTTAGAGCAGTCCCTATTAGTTTTTGCAAGGCAGAAGTGTGCCAGTGCTGTGCAAGCGTTTTTCACAGCATCTGGTCACATCTAGCTCTGGGAGTCCTTTAGGGCAGGTAGTGTAGCACTTCTGTGAAGAAAGCTACACCACCTGCCTTAGTAGGCATTTTTTGGCTGCAGCTAGTCCAGGCACTTTGTTCGGGCAAGTATTGTAGCATTGTCACTTACACAGTGGTGTAGCCCACTTGTGAAAGAAGCTACACCGCCTGTGTAGTTGGTGCTAATTTTTAACTGCACCTTGCCCAGGTCTCACTTTGGGTCAAGTAGCAGTGCCACAAAAAGAAGCCAGTGTAGGCCACTCCTAATACAAACAACTACACCACCTGTGTAGTCACTTACTTCTAATTTTTACCTGCACCTTGCCCAGGTCTCACTTTGGGTCAAGTAGCAGTGTTCCTTCAGTCACCTCTGCTTGATTTACATCCAGCTTTTTGTTGTCCAACAACAGTACAGTTGCAAATTTTGTCCCATACAAAATGAGTGGCAAAAGGCCTGCTGCTGGTGGTGGGAATGGGAGTAGGCGTCGTAGAAAGGAAAAAAAAGTTTGTGTCCGTGGGGTAGATGCTAAATCTAAATTAACATCTACTGAAGAAAGACAATCTTCCAGGCAAAGTAAGATGTCTACTTCTTTCCGTGGAGATTCTGATGTGATCCCTTTCGTACGGACACGACTCAGACGACGATCGATACCAATTCTCGATGAGGCACAAAAAGAGCAGTTGCTTGAATGGATAGCAAGCGCTTCAGCAAGTGAGCTCTCCTCCACCTCAACTTCTACATCACAAATACACCAGTCCTCAGAGGTGTCACCCCAATCCCACTTGTTTCCGCACAGCTCCCAAGTCTCCAGCCACCCATCTGAGTATGGGATAAGGTTGAGTATGCATCGCACTTCTCTCATACTATAGCCTGGGAATCAGAGGTCTGCTCAAAAGCTTTTGTGAGTCAAGACGAGGAAATTATCTGCACTGATGCCCAGAAGCTTTTGGAGTCGGATCCAGGCCCAGATAAAGAAGGGTCTGAGCATAATGTAGACCCTCATTCATAAACTGTGAACTGCACCTTGGAGATCTTGTGAGCCCCTCCTCATACGACTCCTCCTGTACTTCCTCCCCCTCCTCTAGTGCCGCCACCTGACTCTGAATACTGTTTAAAGTGAGCTCCAGCATGTAAATGACGGGAATAGTTACGCTGATAATGGCATAATCATCACTAAACATCTTCGTCGACATTTCAATACTGTACAGAATGGTGCATAGGTCATTCATTTCAGACCACTGCAACTGTGTGATTTGCCCCATCTCTGGATCTCGTAGGCCCAGGTTAAACGTCATGATTTATTACACCAGGGCTCGTCGGTGCTTCCACAGTTGCTGCAACATGTGTAGAGTTGAATTCCATCGTGTCGGCACATCGCATTTCAACCAGTGAACTGGCAGGCCGAACGACTTCTGTAGAGATGCAAGGCACTGAGCTGTGGGATGCGAACGGCGGAAGTGAGCACACAGCGACTGTGCCCTCTGCTTAAGGCCATCTAGGATAGTGTGCAAAAATTGGCTGGACAACCTGGTTTAAGATGTGAGCTATGCAAGGCACGTGTGTCACGTTGCCCCGGTGAAGGGCTGCACTCAGCATTGCAGCATTGGTGCACACGGCCTTCTCTGGTTGTAGGTTCAGTGGAAACAAGCATTGATGAAACTCGGTCTCCAGAGCTGACCACAACTCCTCAGCTGTGTGACTCTCATTTCTCAGATATTTCAAGCTAAAGACCGCCTGATGCCGTTGAGCCCTGCTGCCATCATAGTAAGGAGGTGTGCAGGATTCCTTGTGCGCAGTTAGAACACAGGTGGCATTACCAGACAGGCTTTGGATGCAGGTGGAGGACCGAGACGAGGTTGAGGAGGCAGAAGCAGTGGAGGAACTTATACATACAGAGGATTGACGCACAACTCGTGGGGATGGCAATACTTGTACAGCAGCCCCTTCTCCTGCTGTCTTCATAGTTACCCAGTGCACAGTCACCGCCATTTAACGCCCCTGTCTATGCTTACTGGTCCAAGTGTCTGTGGTGAAATGCACCCTGTCACACACAGAGTTTCTTAAGGAAGTGGTGATTTTGTGTGCAACATGCCGGTGTAGCGCAGGCACAGCTTTCTTGAGAAGTAGTGGCGACTGTGCATCTGGTACTGGGGCACTGCTACGGTCATAAGGTCTCGAAAATCCTCTGTGTACAACAGGCGAAGACGAAGCATTTCTGTAACCAACAGCTTGCAGATGATGAAATTCAACCTCTTAGCTTTGTCATGGCTATGAGGAAATGGTCTATTACTTGTCCACATCTGAGGGACCGAGGGCTGGCTGTTGTGCTGAGACACGGTTGAGTAGGGTGTCCCCGGCAAACTGTTGGTCTGTGAGGAAGGTGCAGGCGGACATATTATGTTGCCTTCATCCAAAGGTGGTGCTCTTGATGTCTGACAGCGCTCAACACCAGCAGGTGTTTCCACTTCCAAAAGAACTGACGACCTTCTAATCACACTGGCTGTTGCGGGTAAAGGTAGAAGGTCTGCGTCCAAAATCATGTGTGACTGCTGTCCCCACAGTCACAGAGGATGAAGAGGCAGCGGATGCACTTGATGGGTCTGTCATGGTTGGCCCGGCCTGCTAGGCTGCATTGTAGCACAGTGAGCTTCCCACTGCGGCTTTTGCTTCATATCCATGTGACGGTTCATCCGTGAACTACTCAAAGTATTGATTTTTTGGCCTCTACTTAGATTTTGGTTAGAAATCTTACAGATCTTACAGATAACATGGGGAGACTAAAGGCTTGTGGATTTTAGAATGTGCTGCATGAAAGCCACCTCACCAATCATTTTAAGCTTGCAACTGCGGGGCAATTGATGCCACTGAAGTGGTGTCTCTTGCCCAATTTTTTGGAAAAAATGGATACTCTTGTTGTAGTCCCCTAAATGTGACACAATGCTCAGCATGTGCACGAGGCCTTACAGATACTGAAGTAAAACTCACCAAGTTCTCCTCGTCTGAGCATGGCCTTACAGATAGTGAAGTAAAACTCACCAAATACTCATCGTCTGCATGATGCCTTACAAATACTGGAGTAAAAACGGATTTTAGAGGGGCATGATATGCCTATATCTGTGTCTCCTCCTTTTACTCATCCATCTCTTTTCTTTTTGCATTTTTATATGCAATTGTCACTTTTCCATGTGTTTGTTGTGTGTTTTCAGTAGTTTGCCACCTTTTGAACACCTTAGAAGGTGTTTTCTATGTGTTTGTATGTGTTTGTGTTTGCCTGCCATTGTTTTCAATGGGGTTCGACGGTGTTTGACGAACATTCGACGAACACACATCAAGTTCAACGAATCGAATTGAATTCGAACATCGGGGTGGTGGCTCATCTCTACTGCTGTCATGGAAAGGTTCATGTGAGATCATGCAGCATTAACTCACTTGAACTTTCCCACATCGGGTGCTGCACAGCTCAGCTACATCTCTGGTAGAGGTTCTCTACCAGAGATGTAGCAGAGCTAAAGAAGAAAACCTGATTGGACTACTTCGGACGGAAGAGGAATTTTTTTAATAAAGATGGAGTCTCTAAGTGTATTTTTTGTTTTATTTCTAATAAAATATTTTTTTCTCTGTGTTGTGTTATTTTTTTAAAAAATTCCTACAAATTCATGGCAGTCATGTCTAATATTGGCGTGACTTCATGAATTTCAGGCTTAGGGCCAGCTGATAACACAAAGCTGGCCCTAACCCCTTTATTACCCAGTGAGCCACGGCACCAGGGCCCTGGATAAGCTAGGTTCAGCACCAGAAGATGGCGCTTCTCTGAACGTACCATTCTCTGAGGTGGCTGCGAGCTGCAATTCGTAGCGGGGGTTGCTCAGAAAGCTTGGGCCTCCCTGCTCTGCGGATTCCAGCCCCCAGCTGCCTAGTTGTACCTGGCTGAATATGGAAATAGCGCGGAGCCCTACGTTTTTTTTTTTTTATTATTTCATGAAATTCATGAAATAATAAAAAAAAAAGGGCTTCCTTTTGTTTCTGTTCCCAGGCAGGTACAAATAGGCACCTGGGCGTTGGAGGCAGCCTGTTCCTACCTGCTGTACCTGGCTGGACACAAAAATATGGCAAAGCCCACGTCAAATTTTTTGGGAAAAATTTATAAAAAAAATACATTTAGGGACTGCATCTTTATTAACTCCTCGAGGCCGGAGCACTGCGGCATTGTAAGGGGGTAATGATCTGCATCAGCTGATCATTTGAAATAACTGGCGGGAAAGCCAGCGGTGAGTCTTCACTGTCAGCTTTCCTGCTCTGTTCTGCGCTCTCCACTCCCTGATGCCCCCTCATCACTCTCCCCGCCGCCTCCCCACCTGATCCTAAGTTACAACTGGGCGGGGGGAGCAGATCCAGGGAGAGGGAGGGGGCATCAGGGAGCGGGGAGCGCAGCACAGAGCAGGAAAGCAGATGGTGAAGTCTTCTCACCGCCGCCGGCTTCCCCACCCTGGTTCTTCGCTCCTCGCTCCCTGGTGCTGCGCTCCCCGCTATATCCTAACTCAGGACTGGGATGGGACATCGAGGGGGGCAGAGAATGGGGCTGAATGATTGTTTAAAAGCCGGCTTTTAAACAATCATGCCCCCATTTCAGCCTTTTCCTCTACCCCCAGACCACTTTATAGGGTTCTTTTGGTGAATGAACTGTTATTGAACAGTTCGAGCCCAGGGATGGACAGATGGAGGTATGAATGGATGGATGGATGGATGGATGGATGGGTGAATAGTGGCGACAGGTCTCCTGTAAGTGTCCTGGTATCTGTACTTTGTATAAGCAGCAGAACTGACTTTGTTTGGGAACAATATGATCTCTATTATTTACTCTTTGAACTGAGACCAAAATCTTCAATCCCATGAATCGTACTGACGCAGTCCCACAAGTAAACAGTACCTGGAAGAACGGCAGCTACAGACAGACATTAATGTGACAGAGATGGAGCCAAAGTCATTTCATTAATTAAATCAAATATTACCGTACTCATGAAAAGAAGTTTCCACATCATCTGGAGGATTATTAAATTATATAACACAATGGTTGTTGCATGCAGAGCGCTGAGTTTCAGGTTGCACTGCAGCCAACAACAGGAAAGTATCTTTAAAAGCACCGTATTATACAAATTGTAATACTCACCGGACCATAATATGTTCAGAGCAGAACAGTAAGAAAAATAAGACTTTTCCATGTTAAATCAGGGCCATGGAGTCTGAGACGGTGTCCATTTTGGATGGAGTTGTAGTTGGAGTCAGATTTCAGGGAAATTGAGGAGTCAGAGTCGGATGTCTGGTTTACCACAGCCCTGGTTAAAATAAGAGTCTATCTTTTAGTTTTGGGGGTGGGGTGCAATCGTTTAGCAGGTGACAGGAGGCAGGCAGCTGCATGAATGGGGTGATGTTGTGGGCCTTGGGAGGAGGGGTGGCAGCATGAGGCAGACACCATTGATCTCCCAGAGATAGGCTTGCTGGACTTCAGGGCAATGGCAATGAAGGCTAGCAATGTGCAGATTGAGATCTCATTCCCCGCCTCCGATGTGATGGATTTCAGGAAAATAAAAATAGCACCAGCGGCGGCAAATATGCAAATTGTGCAATGCGCATATTGACGCCGGGCCGATCACATGATCAAGGCCATAATGCACCGCGGCCGATCACATGATCAAGGCCATAATGCACCGGGCTGGATGTGATGTCCCGGTCGGTGCATCATACCATGAAAAGAGGGCGGGAGATTCAAACAGCAGGAGGAGATGAGGAAAGAATTATGGCGCCCAGCGGGGTGTGCTGTAAGGCTGCGCAGAGGCGACAATGGAGCCTGGAGCTGCCTTTCCAGTCGCCTCAGACAGCGACATGCAGTAAGTTCAAACTCATTTTTCAAACTCTTTACAGGGCAGATTGAGATCAGAGAGGGATGGTTAGGGAGAACCTAGGAAGATGTAGAGACAGCTAGTGATAGGTCTGGGGCTTAATTCCAGGTGACAGGTTCCCTTTAAGTATCCCTTGAGCATTATTATCATTTATTTATACAGCGCCAGTAGATTCCATGACACTTTACATATGGAATATGGAGACAAGGACAAGTACATTAAGTATGGACAATCAAGTCGTACAGGTACATGAGATGAGAGGAACCTTTCCACTAGGGCTCACAGTCTACGAGGGGATACAGTAGGAGAGGGAAATGCTGAACATGAGATGGTGCAAAGGACTGGTATCTGTGTGTTATAGGCAAGACCAGTGGTAGGTGGAGGTCCTGCAGCAGCTTGGAACATTGATTCCTAAACGCAGTTAAACCAGTTGTGGGGACCACAACTGGATCAGGTGAGCGGCCACACAGCACCACCGTTTACATACTAGTGTCACTAGTGATAGGGCACTATTGCGCCTCTTGTCCCCTCCCTTTATATTTTATAGGCAAGACGGAAGAGGTGGGTCTTCAGGTTTCTCTTGAAGGTTCCCAGGGTAGGCGAGTGTCTGATATAGTGGGGGAGAGAGTTCCAGAGTATGGTGGATGAGCAGGAGAAATCTTGAATGTGGTTGTGGGAGGAGATGAAAGGGGAGTAGAGGAGGAGCTCTTGGGAGGAATGCAGTTTGCATGAGGGTAGGTGTTGGGAGACCATGTCAGATATGTATGGAGGGGCCAGGTTGTGGATGGCTTTGTATGTTATGGTTAGGGTTTTGAACCAGGATCTCTGGGAAGTGGGGAGCCAGTGAAAGGCTTGAAAGAGGGGGAAGACAGGGGAGTAGCAGAGGGACAGGTGGATTAGTCGGGCAGCGGAATTGAGGATAGATTGGAGAGGTGCGACGGAGGTAGCGGGGAGGCCGGTGAGCAGGAGGTTGCAGTAGTCGAGGCTGAAGATGATGAGAGCACGGACAAGTGATTTGGCAGTGTCGTGGTCGAGGAAGGAATGGATACGGGAGATGATTTTTAGCTGGAGTCAGCAGGCGGTGGCGTGGGCTTGGATGTGGGGCTTAAAGGAGAGGGAGGAGTCGAGGATTACTGGGGGACTGGCGAGAGTGAGCAGTCATTGACAGTGATGGATACGTTTGATAGGGGGGAGAGCGATTTGGCGTGAAGACTATGAACTCAGTTTTGTCCATGTTCAGTTTTAGAAAGCAGGCAGAAAAGAAGGTTGAGATGGCAAACAGGCATTGTTGAATTTTGGAAGGTAGGGAGGTGAGTCGGGCCCAGACAGATAGATCTGGGTGTCGTCGGCGTAGGAGGCCGTGGGAAACAATGAGCTGTCCTAGGCTGAGGGTGTAGATGGAGAAGAGTAATGGTCCCAGAACCGAGCATTGGGGGACACCAACAGACAGGGGGTAGGATGAAGAGGAGGTGTGGAAGTGGGTGACGCTGAAGGTCCGGTCTGTTAGCTAAGAGGAGATCCAGGAGAGGGCTAGGTTGGTGATGCCAAGGGATTCAAGAATTTGAAGTAGGAGGGAGTGGTCGACTGTGTCAAAGGCAGCAGATTGGTCGAGGAGAACGAGAACAGAGTAGTGCCGCTTGCTCTTGGCGGTCAGTAGGTCATTGGTGACTTTGGTTAGGGCTATTTTGGTGGAGTGTTGGTATCAGAAATCAGATTGTAGGCAGTTGAAGAGGGAGCGGGAGGAGAGGTGGGAGGACAGTTCGGAGTAGACATGTTGTTTGAGTAATGTTGAGGTGAAGGGGAGAAGAGAATATGGGATGATAGTTAGAGACAGATGCAGGGCCAAGGGAGGGACTTTTGAGGATGAGTGTGATCAAGGCGTGCTTGAAGGCAGAGGGGAAAACACCGGTAGTGAGTGATATGTTGAAGAGATGGGTTAGGGCAGGGATGAGGACTGCGGTGATGTTTGGGATGAGGTGGGAGGGTAGTGGGTCGAGGGCACATGTGAACGTGAGATAAATGCGCATAGAGTCTTATCCTTTTTACAAAGTGTTCTAGCGGTGTATATTAGGAACTGCTCACCTGGTTCGGTTGTGTCACCCACAACCGGTATAATCGCCTGTAAGATGGCTTGTAGAATGGCTGCTGCAGGGCCACACCTTCACGATAACCGTGGAAACAGGACTGCTGTAATGGGACAAAATGCCGGATTGCCCGCGCTGCCACCAAAAATCACCAGGAAACAAGGAGTTAACTGGGCAGATTTTTCTTTTATTCTATCCTACGCGTTTCAGAGCCTCTATCCGAGCTCCTTCCTCAGGGAGCATCTACGCGTTTCAGAGCCTCTATCCGAGCTCCTTCCTCAGGGATGTTCCCTGAGGAAGGAGCTCGGATAGAGGCTCTGAAACGCGTAGGATAGAATAAAAGAAAAATCTGCCCAGTTAACTCCTTGTTTCCTGGTGATTTTTGGTGGCAGCGCGGGCAATCCGGCATTTTGTCCCATTACAGCAGAGGGCACATGTGGTCAGTTGTGATCTTGACAGAAGGGAGGAGATTTGATCTTCTGTCATGGTGCAGAAGCTTCCTTTGGACAGAGAGGGGTGGGCGGTGATGGGGGGGCCAAGGGGATAGTGGATTGAAGCTTTCTCTGATTTTGTTGATCTTCTGTTGGATAAAGGCGGTGAAGTCGTTAGCAGAGATCAGGGGGAGGGAGGAGGTGCAGCGGGACGGAGCAGAGAGCTGAACCTTTTGAATAGTTGTTTGGGGTTGTGGGACAGAGAGATAATTAGATAAGAGAAATAGGCTTGCTTTGTAGTGGTGAGTGCTGTCTTGAAGTCAGTGAGGGACTGTTTGTACATGGCTAAATGCCCCGCGGAGTGGGATATCTTCCATCTTCGCTTGGCCACCCTGGAAGCCCGTCGCAGAGCTTTAGTGAGAGTGGTAAGCCAGGGTTTCCTGTGTGCTCGGGTTTTGTTATATGTGAGGGGGGTGGCCTGGTTGAGGGCTGTGGATAAAGTGGAGTTGTAGAGGGTGGCGACAGCGTCAGCATCATGAGAGGAAGCTAAGTATGCATAAGCAAAGATGGTGTTGCACTGCTCTCAAATATAGGAAGGGGTGCAATATTGCATGTGACAAAATGTACAAAAAAGGGAGAAGATCATGCAAAAGCCAATTGCACACCCGTTATCAAAACACAATTTTATTAGTATCAAAAAAAAGGACGAACAACACTAAATTAAAACCATTTAAAACCAGGTAGGTCCCAGTGTGTCAGATTGCCATAGTAACATTATCACAACCAATTGGCTTAAGGGTGCCCATACTTCAGGAAAGATGTTAAAGCCATATCTTGAGGGAACATAGTTCCTATAGTAATTAGTATGTGAAAGGGAGGAGGGACTCAGAGAATGAGTGGAGATCAATAAATTTAAAGTTTCTGCGGGGATGAGTGATTTTATGGAGAGGGGAAGCGTGGAAGGAGGAGAGAGGGAGGAGAAGGTCAGCAGGTTGTGGTTGGACAGGGGGAGGGGTGAGTTTAAGAGGTCAGTGAGGGAACAGAGACAGGAGAAGACAAGGTCTAGCATGTGGCCATCAGTGTGAGTGGCTGAGGAGGACCACTAGGTAAGCCCAAAGAAGGTGGTCAATGATAAGAGTTTAAAGGTAGCGGTGTGGGGGGTGTCAATGGGGATGTTGAAATCACCCATGATGATGGTGGGGATGTCAGAAGAGAGGAAATGGAGAAGCCAGGAGGTGAAGTGATCGAGAAAGATGAAAATGGATCATGGGGGGCGGTAGATGACAGCCAGCTGGATGTTGCAGGGGAGAAGATGCGGATGGAGTGCACCTCGAAGGAGGGGAGGGAGGCAGAGGGCGGCAGTGTGAATGGGGTGAATGAGCAGCTGTCGGAAAGGAGCAAGCCAACACTTCCGCCGCAGTTGTTGTTAGGGCAGGGGGTGTGGGAATGATTAAGTCCGCCATAGGAGGGAGCAGCAGGGGAGGCAGTGTCAGAGGGGGTGAGCCATGTTTCTGTGATGCCAAGGAATGAGAGTTTGTTGGAGATGAAGTGGTCATGGATGAATGAGAGTGTGTTACAAACCGAAGGTAGAAGGATAGGGGGAGGGTAGGCTGGGTGAATGGGAGTAAGGTTGAGGGGGTTGTGGATATTTGTATTGGGAAGTGGGTATGGGGTAGAAGTGACTGTGGGGATGTGGTGGGGGGGACCAGCATTAGGGAAAATGTCACCAGCAAGTAGGAGGAGCAGTGAGAGAGTTAGAAAATGGAGGCAGGTCAGTCTATGTGGTGGGCGTGCATGTTTGCAAATGAAGGTCTGAGTGTGAAGGACATGTTTGGAGAAATGGGTGAGATGGTTAGGTAGGATGGATGGAGAGAGTACAATTTTGTTGCTGGGTGGAGGGATGGGAGGTAGTAGGAAGTAGAGTAGGATGGAAGTGAGACTGAAAAGAAGCGGGAACATAGTATGCAGATGTTTAGGGTTAGGATGCAGCAGGGGTGAGAGTCAGGTTGGTGAGATGCTGTCTGGGATTAGATGTAGCAGGGTGATCATAAGTGATGGAGTTGTGCCAAGACAAGACCAAATGCACAACACAAGTTCAAAACAGTGACCAGCACGTGGGGGTTCGGTGGATGAGGTGCAATGAGGGAGGAGATATAAAGAGGGGTCAGTTGCAGTGGGAAGGTGATTGTGCAGCGATGGTGGGGTTCAGCCAGGACAGACGATTGCACAGCACATGGGGATGGGATGAAGCAGTGGGATGAGATAGTCAGAGATCGGACAAGGCGGGGGCCAGCTGCAGGGGTGTGCAGTACAGAAGAGGTCGTAGTGGGTGCAGACAGTGCGAAGCACATGAGGATGAGATGTGGCAGGGGGATAAGATGGAGCCAGGGATCAGGTGCAGCCAGGGGACAAGTGCAGCAAGGGGATGAGCAAAACAGATGGAGTCCAATCAAGTCCAGGCACATGCAAAGTACGTAGGGGATGAGATGCAGCCTGGGATCGGGTGCAGTGGGGGAAATGCACTATGGATGAAGTTTTACAGAGTCAGACAAATGCATAGCACATAGGGATGACCAAAGCGGATGGAGTCCAACCAAGTCCAGGCAAGTGCAAAGCACGTAGGGGATGACACTTCCAGTGCTTTAAGATAGATGAAGCCGCACATATTCACTATATGCCCAATCATTTATTCAGTCAGTGGGTAATTCACATGGTGAGGGTGGTGGGTTGTACCCGTTGAAGCTCCACTTGCGGTAATGAAATGGCCGTTGTACCACCCCCCGTCCTCCCACCCACCACCCTCACCATGTGAATTACCCACTGGCTGAATAAAGGATTGGGCAAATACCGAACGTGTGAGGCTTCATCTATCTTAATGCACTGGAAGTGATGTACCTTAGTACAAGGAAGTGTACACCGGAGGGCCGCCTGGACGCCGCGCGGGACACAGGATCCTGCAAGGACTGTGGAGTTGAACTCTATGACCGATGGCATCTGAGCACCGGAGGGTTGTGCTGGCCACACTTCAGAAACATGAGTTAGCATGTAGGGGATGAGATGCAGCAGGGGAAGTGCACTAAGGATGAAGTCTTAGGCTGGGGTCACACATAAGCCCTTAGTCCGTTTTTGGCTTCATTTTTGTCATTTTTTTTTTCTAAGTCCAAAAACTGACAGAAAAACGCATTGGATGTAATAAACACCCTGTCCGTTTTTTTCTGGACCTCAAAACATTGCTATGTCCGTTTTTGAGCGAAAAACGTTGCTAGCAACGTTTTTGGCATCAGTTAAAAAACGCATGCGTTTTTTTAACATGGGGCCCTATGGGAAACGCATGCGTTAACGCATATGCGTTTTTAATGAAAAAATTATTAAGTCCAAAAACGTTCAGAGGTGCAGGAGGCTCAAAAAGCACCCAAAAAAAAACGGATTGGTGATGAAAATCACTTCCAAAATTGGACTTCTATGTGTAACCCCAGCCTTACAAAGTCAGACAAATGCACAGCACATAGGGATGAGGTGCAGCAGGGGGACGAGATGCAGCCAGGGTTCCGATGAAGATGAAGTCGTGGACACACAAGCCAGAAAAATGTGAAGCATCTCTTAGGGCCCTTTCACATCAGCGTTATTTTCAAATCGCGGCAGATGCGGTGAAAAAAATGCATCTGCCGCGATTACCGCATACCGGCTGCACTTGCGGCACGGTTGCGGCAAGCCCCATAGAAAGTATAGGCGGGCTTGCGGCAGGTGCGGCAAGTGCGGTTTTGTACTTGCGGCAGGTGCGGCCGCGAAAAAAACCGCAGCTGACCGCGTTTATTTTCGCGTCCGCACCTGCCGCAAGTGCCAAAACCGCACTTGCCGCACCTGCCGCAAGTCCGCCTATACATAGTATGGCGTTTACCGCAACCGCGCCGCAAGTGCAGCCGGTATGCGGTAATCGCGGCAGATGCGTTTTTTTCACCGCATCTGCCGCGATTTGAAAATAACGCTGATGTGAAAGGGCCATTAGCCGTGTAACAGGATGTGGGCAGGTCAGTGGAGGCAAGCTTGGCATGTGTTACTTGGCTTCAGGTTGGTCAGTGGAGGCAGACTTGGTCTGAGCCGCAGGCTTCCAATAGTGACTCTGTCATTGGCTCTGCCTGTCAGTGTGGGGACCACTGGACGTCTTCCAGGTGGCAGGGCCTTAGATGTCCTGGCTGTAATGTCCACATGATATGGAGGAATCCACAAGGGTAAACTTTAACTGTACTTTATTCTTCCATCTTTCTCCATCATATAACATACAGTCTTTCATCAGCATGCTCCAAAGTGAAACTAAAACTTAACCTCCCACCTCCTTCTTATCATTACCCATGATACACCAGACCTAGTTTTCTTAAAGAGACAGATCTAATTATTGTACACTAGCTGTGAGCCCGATTCTAAAGAATCGGGAGTCTAGAATCTGTCTATAATTTTTTTATGAGTTTTAAATAATAGACTTAAACACCAGATATAGGTGTATAGAAGTAGGTGATGTAGGCAGAACTGTGAGGGTAGCAATATAGTGGAGGTGTAGAAAGAGTTAATGTCCGACTAACAGGACTATAACAGAGCAGGAACTTATAATGATATCAAAAATGTTATTGAAGGAGTTAATGTCCAACAGGCACTGGCACAACAGACTCAGCGCTGTAAATTATATCCAAAATGGTGTTCAAGGGGTTAATGTAGCAGTGGCAGTAGTTATAAACACTACCAAATATGCAGTTAATGCTGACCTGGTATATAATGGGTTAATTTCGCAGTGTGATTACAACTATACACTGTGTAATAGAAATAACAACAATAATGGAATATAAGGGGTTAATGTTTCTACTGACAGTAGTAATAGAGACTACAAAGTATGGAGTTAAGGCAGAAATGGTATATAAGGGGTTAACTTTGTAGTGGCAGTACAACTACACACTGTGTTATAGAAATTACAGAAAAAACGGAATGTAAGGGGTTAATGTAGCTACTGTCATGAATACAATGAGAGAAGCCTCACTGGCCATTGAGATACATGGAGGACTGTGAGTTTGAAATTTAGTGGTGTAAGTGAGGCGCGAAGGTCATTGGTCGCTGTGTGCTGGCGCCGACCAATGAGCTTTGCGCCTCACTTACAGAGGTAAATTTGAAACTCAAAGTCCTCCATGTATCTGAATAGGAAGGGAGGCGCAAAGCTGATTGGTCGGTGTGTGCTGTGGCCGACCAATGAGCTTGGCGCCTCACTTACAGGAGAGAGGGAGAGGGATTTACTAATAGGGGAGTGCGGTGAAATGAATTGTGTGTATAGAGGTGGCTCAGTGGTCAGCAGTGAGGGCGGTGGCCAGCAGTGAGGGCGGTGGCTCAGTGGTTAGCACTGCGCGGTGGCTCAGTGGTTAGCACTGAGTGCGGCGGCTCAGTGGTCAGCAGTGACTGCGGCGGCTCAGTGGTCAGCAGTGACTGCGGCGGCTCAGTGGTCAGCAGTGACTGCGGCGGCTCAGTGGTCAGCAGTGAGTGCGGCGGCTCAGTGGTCAGCAGTGAGTGCGGCGGCTCAGTGGTCAGCAGTGAGTGCGGCGGCTCAGTGGTCAGCAGTGAGTGCGGCGGCTCAGTGGTCAGCAGTGAGTGCGGCGGCTCAGTGGTCAGCAGTGAGTGCGGCGGCTCAGTGGTCAGCAGTGGGTGCGGCGGCTCTGGGGTCAGCAGTGGGTGCGGCGGCTCTGGGGTCAGCAGTGAGTGCGGCGGCTCTGGGGTCAGCAGTGAGTGCGGCGGCTCTGGGGTCAGCAGTGAGTGCGGCGGCTCTGGGGTCAGCAGTGAGTGCGGCGGCTCTGGGGTCAGCGCAGGACGGGGGCTCTGTGGTCAGCGCAGGACGGGGGCTCTGTGGTCAGCGCAGGACGGGGGCTCTGTGGTCAGCGCAGGACAGGGGCTCTGTGATCAGCGCAGGACGGGGGCTCTGTGGTCAGCGCAGCGGCGTGGGCAGAGTGGTCAGCGCAGCGGCGTGGGCAGAGTGGTCAGCGCAGCGGCGTGGGCAGAGTGGTCAGCGCAGCGGCGTGGGCAGAGTGGTCAGCGCAGCGGCGTGGGCAGAGTGGTTAGCGCAGCGGCGTGGGCAGAGTGGTCAGCGCAGCGGCGTGGGCAGAGTGGTCAGCGCAGCGGCGTGGGCAGAGTGGGGGTGAGGGGGCAGAGCAGAGTGAGGGGCAGAGTGGGGGTCAGTGGGCAGAGTGGGGGGTCAGTGGGCAGAGTGGGGCGTCAGTGGGCAGAGTGGGGGGTCAGTGGGCAGAGTGGGGGGTCAGTGGGCAGAGTGGGGGGTCAGTGGGAAGAGTAGGGGTGAGGGGGCAGAGAGGGGGTCAGGGGGAAGAGTTGGGGGGGTCAGTGGGCAGAGTGGGGGGTCAGTGGGCAGAGTGGGGGGTCAGTGGGCAGAGTGGGGGTGAGGGGGCAGAGAGGGGGTCAGGGGGAAGAGTTGGGGGGGTCAGTGGGCAGAGTGGGGGGTCAGTGGGCAGAGTGGGGGTCAGCGGCGCCCTCCTACCTTCACCTGCTTGTGTCGCGCTGTCACCACTGTGGAACGGGCTGGTGTTGATGACCAGCGGCGGCTCAGAGTACAAAGCTGAGCCCCCAGCAGACACAGTGCCGGGGAGAAGGCCGGCATCACTGCCGGAAATAGAGCCGAGGAGGATGGGGCGGAGACTGGCACAGCAGTGATGAATGAGGAGTGGGGCGGTCCCACTCACTCTGCTGGGGGAGTGGTGCGGACACGCCCCCTGGATACCCGACCGCGGCCTTAGTGACAGGGACAGGGGCTGCCTGCTTGCCTGCCTGAGAAGGTAGAAAAAAGCAGAGAATGCAGGGAAGAGTAGATTCCGCATTGACAATGTGTGTGGGCAGCGGTGGGACCCTGTAGTGGCGCCGGCCCTGGCTTGATATATATAGTTGCCGTAGCGCACTTCCGTTTGGCAGCCACGTCTTCGACGACGGAAGTAACGCCGAATATGACGGAAGTGAGCTACGGCAATTATATATAAGATTACAGAGTTCTTCTAGTCTTTAGTGTATTGAAAGACTTACCTGTATATTTAGTGATTATGACTTTTGATCATTCAGTATTTTTTAGCCCCTCCACCCGCCATAGCCTGAAGATCATCCCCATTAGGGGTCAAAAAATGTTGACTGCTTTCTATTATACTTATGTTATGATCAATAAATCCTTTGAACTGAACCTCTGAGTCTGGAAATCTGAATATGGTTCTAAGAGCGCAGGTTTTCCCTCTTCACTTCATGTGTACTGCAATTAGACACATTGGTGTGGTGGAGCCTTGTCCCTGTCTCAACCTTAGAATAGCAGAGCTGTGTAGGCAGACAGAAACCTTCTTATTTACAGTCGAGTGTGCGGATTGTCAGAAACCTCACATAGTTCAGAGAGCTGGAAGCAGGTGTGTGCCGAGCTACCTGAAGATTTTGGTTTAGGTGATTAACATCAAAGATGCTGACTGTGATAAGCACAAGAGTAGAGAGGATCGACCACCAGGGAGAAAGGACCCATACCCTGGACCTGGAGCCGGGACAGGTCAGGAACATTAAATATAACAATAATGTAAGTTTTACATCAGGTGATGACAAGTATCCCTGGACATGATCCTCCTAGTCGGAAGCATTTACCTTTACTGGAGGAATCTTCTCATACCTCTAGGCTGACAAGGGTCAAACTTTAATATCCAGTACAGGATCAGTAATGTAATGTATGTACACAGTGACTGCACCAGCAGAATAGTGAGTGCAGCTCTGGAGTATAATACAGGAGGTAACTCAGGATCAGTAATGTAATGTATGTACACAGTGACTGCACCAGCAGAATAGTGAGTGCAGCTCTGGAGTATAATACAGGAGGTAACTCAGGATCAGTAATGTAATGTATGTACACAGTGACTGCACCAGCAGAATAGTGAGTGCAGCTCTGGGGTATGATACAGGAGGTAACTCAGGATCAGTAATGTAATGTATGTACACAGTGACTGCACCAGCAGAATAGTGAGTGCAGCTCTGGAGTATAATACAGGAGGTAACTCAGGATCAGTAATGTAATGTATGTACACAGTGACTGCACCAGCAGAATAGTGAGTGCAGCTCTGGAGTATAATACAGGAGGTAACTCAGGATCAGTAATGTAATGTATGTACACAGTGACTGCACCAGCAGAATAGTGAGTGCAGCTCTGGAGTATAATACAGGATGTGACTCAGGATCAGTAATGTAATGTATGTACACAGTGACTGCACCAGCAGAATAGTGAGTGCAGCTCTGGATTATAATACAGGAGGTAACTCAGGATCAGTAATGTAATGTATGTACACAGTGACTGCACCAGCAGAATAGTGAGTGCAGCTCTGGAGTATAATACAGGAGGTAACTCAGGGTCACTAATGTAATGTATGTACACAGTGACTGCACCAGCAGAATAGTGAGTGCAGCTCTGGAGTATAATACAGGAGGTAACTCAGGATCAGTAATGTAATGTATGTACACAGTGACTGCACCAGCAGAATAGTGAGTGCAGCTCTGGAGTATAATACAGGAGGTAACTCAGGATCAGTAATGTAATGTATGTACACAGTGACTGCACCAGCAGAATAGTGAGTGCGGCTCTGGAGTATAATACAGGAGGTAACTCAGGATCAGTAATGTAATGTATGTACACAGTGACTGCACCAGCAGAATAGTGAGTGCGGCTCTGGAGTATATAATACAGGAGGTAACTCAGGATCAGTAATGTAATGTATGTACACAGTGACTGCACCAGCAGAATAATGAGTGCAGCTCTGGAGTATAATACTGGAGGGAACTCAGGATCAGTAATGTAATGTATGTACACAGTGACTGCACCAGCAGAATAGTGAGTGCAGCTCTGGAGTATAATACAGGAGGTAACTCAGGATCAGTAATGTAATGTATGTACACAGTGACTGCACCAGCAGAATAGTGAGTGCGGCTCTGGAGTATAATACAGGAGGTAACTCAGGATCAGTAATGTAATGTATGTACACAGTGAGTGCACCAGCAGAATAGTGAGTGCAGCTCTGGAGTATAATACAGGAGGTAATTCAGGATCAGTAATGTAATGTATGTACACAGTGACTGCACCAGCAGAATAGTGAGTGCAGCTCTGGAGTATAATACAGGAGGTAACTCAGGATCAGCAATGTAATGTATGTACACAGTGACTGCACCAGCAGAATAGTGAGTGCAGCTCTGGAGTATAATACAGGAGGTAACTCAGGATCAGCAATGTAATGTATGTACACAGTGACTGCACCAGCAGAATAGTGAGTGCAGCTCTGGAGTATAATACAGGAGGTAACTCAGGATCAGTAATGTAATGTATGTACACAGTGACTGCACCAGCAGAATAGTGAGTGCAGCTCTGGAGTATAATACAGGAGGTAACTCAGGATCAGTAATGTAATGTATGTGCACAGTGACTGCACCAGCAGAATAGTGAGTGCAGCTCTGGAGTATAATACAGGAGGTAACTCAGGATCAGTAATGTAATGTATGTACACAGTGACTGCACCAGCAGAATAGTGAGTGCGGCTCTGGAGTATAATACAGGAGGTAACTCAGGATCAGTAATGTAATGTATGTACACAGTGAGTGCACCAGCAGAATAGTGAGTGCAGCTCTGGAGTATAATACAGGAGGTAATTCAGGATCAGTAATGTAATGTATGTACACAGTGACTGCACCAGCAGAATAGTGAGTGCAGCGCTGGAGTATAATACAGGAGGTAATTCAGGATCAGTAATGTAATGTATGTACACAGTGACTGCACCAGCAGAATAGTGAGTGCAGCTCTGGAGTATAATACAGGAGGTAACTCAGGATCAGCAATGTAATGTATGTACACAGTGACTGCACCAGCAGAATAGTGAGTGCAGCTCTGGAGTATAATACAGGAGGTAACTCAGGATCAGTAATGTAATGTATGTACACAGTGACTGCAACAGCAGAATAGTGAGTGCAGCTCTGGAGTATAATACAGGAGGTAACTCAGGATCAGTAATGTAATGTATGTGCACAGTGACTGCACCAGCAGAATAGTGAGTGCAGCTCTGGAGGATAATACAGGAGGTAACTCAGGATCAGTAATGTAATGTATGTACACAGTGACGGCACCAGCAGTAATAATGTATATAGTATTTATTAATGTGTATCTATGATACAGACGTAGAATTGATCTCCAGGTTTCTACACACAGTTATATCTGGGAAGTGACTGAGTTCTGTATAGATTTCACAAGAGAACGACACAAGGATTTCTATTCATTTTGGATTAATTCTCTTCCCAGAAGGCTATATACGAGTGATGACAACGTCTTTTTAATTCTGTTACAAGATAAGATATCCCCAGCACACTGCTCCGTAGGTTTGTTTTCTGAATCATCTTGATCCATCAGACACATCACGGTTTTCCGGTCGCACTCACAGGCTTTTATGGGACATCCCTTCGTGTATGCATTGCGATCTGTGGATACAAAGAAACTTCCATCATTTCTCCTCCATGACGGATCTGTGCCCGAGATATGAGACAAATCAGCTGTAATACTGACAGGAGAGAACTAGGGATAAGATAATCTACCCATCACTATTCTGTACTCACATGGATATCACGGTATTTGGGGCACTCAGTCAACGAGTATTTGTGTGCTGGCGAGATTCGAGTGTCCCGTACAGCATGGTTGGTGCCTGATTTTCAGTTCCTAAATATGCATCTCTGCTTGACAATCACAGTAATTCTCTAGCCATGTTGGCTGTGGCATTACAGTGATTGGCTGGCCGCCCAGTGCCATATGCTCTATATAAGCCCTGCTGCCAACATCTTGCATATCTTGCATCCGTAAACAGAATACTGTGAGCTTAGGAACAGAGCAAGCAGCGTCAATGGAGAGTGTTTCTGCCATTTAAACATAATTCAACAGTTCTTTTAAGATCTACATCAAGTTTATACTAGGTCACAATAGTGTAGGGAGGGAGAGTTGGTGGAGCGGGGACAGACAAAACACTATTGTTCCAGTATCTCCAAATTAGAACAACAGATCTTTTAAGAGCTACATCGAGTCTATACTAGGTCACAATAGTTTAGCGAGAGTTTGTGGCACAGGGACACACAAAACACTATTGTTCCAGTATCTCCATATTGGAACAACAGCTCTATTAAGAGCTAAATCGAGTCTATACCAGGTCACAATAGTGTAGGTAAAGTTGATTGAGCAGGGACAGACAAAACATTATTGTTCTAGTATTTTCAAATTAGAACAGCTCTTTTAAGAGCTACATCGAGTCTATACCAGGTCACAATTGTGTGGGGAGAGTTTGTGGACAAATAAATCACTATTGTTATTATAGTATCTCCTTATTGTAACAACAGCTCTTTTAAGAGCTACATCACAATAGTGTAGGGAGTGATCACAGAGCAGGGACAGACAAAACAGTAGTGTTGGAGAATCTCCAAATTAGAGCAACAGCTCCTTTTAGAGCTACATTTCCAGCACACATTGTGTAGTCTCTAATAGAGTAGTTGCCTTTGTTGGGAGTCCTTTAAAAGGCACAGGTCCTTCTGCCCCATCATTTTTGGGGTTACATTTTGCTTGGCCTGTGCCATAAAAATCTCAAATATTAATATGATCCTAGTGTGCTCTTAAAATCCTGTCAAATACAGTTCTACCATTGTTTGGTTGTCATGTAAAAACTGACACCTCTGCACCCCAAGTTTGGGGTTACCTTTTTGTTGTACCTTGATATACAATATATATCACAAAAAAAACAATATGCCAATGTCTGGCGTTAAGGGACAGGGAATTGGGCATGGTGTTGACTGTGGTGCCCACTAAGGAAGTATGACAGGTCAGATTGATGCATCTATTATGATCCTGTCAAAATTTCCTGGTCCGTGCCATAAACCTGTCTGGATGCCAGAAGAGCATGAGCAGGTTCTGTGTTGGATGGCAGACAAGGCCTTCAGTCAGTTCTCAACCAGCACCAAATCTTCTACATAGCCTAGTTTTGGTAGCTAAAAAGCTGGGCCATCCAATCCTCAACCTGGTCCTCTTTTCTTCCCTCATCATGAGTCACAGGAGACATATGACCCTAAACTTGGCCATTCTAAGGATCTGTTTAGTATGTATCTTTTTGTTGGCTCTGGTCTCTCACCTACAGCATTGAAGAGGGATGTGAGGAGGTAGCGTGCATTGATACGCAAATATTTGAGCACCTATGGCCAGAGGAAAGCCACTTTGAGCCAAAAATCTCAACTTGGAAGGAGGATCAGTTTGTGGAATTGGAAGACGAGGTGTTTGACGATGAGGCCACTGATCCAACCTGGACCGTTGACATGCATAGCGAGCACAGCAGCACAGAGGGGGATAGATACATAGCACCAACATAGGCATAAAGGGGCAGTTGTTTGACAAGAGTGATAACTGGGGCAGATGTTCTCAAGAGCACCCCTGCTCTGCTGCAACTCAGGACAAGAAGTGTTCTTCCTCTGTATGGAACTTTTTTCCAATAGTCTTTCAGAGAAAAAAACACAATAATTTGTAGCATCTGCCATACCAAGCTGAGCAGAGGAACGAAGAAGGATGCCAACCTGAGCACCAGCAGTATGCTAAAGCACATTGCAACCAAGCTCCTCAGTAGGTGGACAGAACATCTGGGTACAAAATCTGTGTGTCCGGGTGAAACCACTGCCATTTCACCTGTGCTATGTCCTTCACAATCTGCTGTACAGGAAGCAGGCACTCACACATCCTGCCCACAACCTGTGGTTGCACAGACTCACCAATCAACATCAATCACATCCACTTCAACTTTCTCAGCGAAGTGTGCAGTTGTCCTTGCCCTAGAACTTGGTGAGGAAGTGTAAATACCCAGTCACACATCCACAGGCACAAATATTAAATGCTCACATTTCTAGATTGCTAGCCTTTGAAATGTTGTAGTTTAGGCTTGTTGAGTATTTCATCTGCCCCACAATTTTGCTTGGTGGGTCGTTCCTGTGTTACACAAGCACATGTTAAACAATATGAACCAAGTTGTTGTGGACAGGGACAATACATGGCACACTGAGTGAACCTGTTGGAGGGTGGCACAGAGTCACAACTTGGGACATCAAGGATCGTACCCATGTAAAGAATAGCAGGTCCAACTTCAATCAGGGTTTCCACCTCCTTGAATGCCACATCTTTTCTCCCCTCCTCTTCCTCCTCCTGCTCCTCATCCTCTCCTGAATTACCCTCACCACTACTTCCAAGCTGGGAGCTCTGCAGTGGTTTTGTGTTATAGGAGAAGAAAAAGAAGTCGCAGTCAGAGCTACTATAAACAGCGGTTCTTTATTGTGCTTCAGTGCACACAGGACTAACCTGCTGAAGCGCCTTATACGGCGCGAAATGTCGTGCCCCCCGTCCTCCCACCCGCATGCCACCACCTGCTGTGTGCACTGAAGCACAATAAAGAACCGCTGTTTATAGAAGCTCTGAATGCGACTTCTTTTTCTTCTCCTATAACACAAAACTGGATGTGATGTATCGGACTGTTGGGAGTGAGCACCAGAGCGTGCAGAGCGGTGCAGCAGGGAGGACCCTCCTCATCATCCTCCATAGCCAAGGGCTGAAAGCTTGCAGGCGGTGGTGAAATCTCCCCAGGCTGTATGGGAGACGCTGCAAGGTGGTGCTGACCCCATCCTAATCTTCAAAACCGTGAGCTCTGCAGTGGTGCATCGGCTAAGCAGTAACACGCTCTGCTGAAGCTCATCTGTTTAGGTCATAAGCCATACACTGCAGCAGAGGTGTTGTAAGTGATAAAAGAACAGACCAAGCAGTGGCTGTCCCCGCTGAACCTCCAACCAGGGCTGGTGGTGTGCGATAATGGGTGTAATCTGGTGGTGACTTTAAAGCTTGACAAGTTGATACACTTTCCATGTATGGTTTATGTGCTGAATCAAGTTGTACAACGGTTTCTGAAAACATACCCTGACTTGCTGTACCTACTTGAAAAGGTACACAGTATTAGCGCCTATTACCAAAAGTTCTTTACAGCTTTTGCCAGTTTTGCAGTGCTGAAATAAACACTTGAATTTGCCTACACACTGACTCATTTGTGACCTGTCCACGTGTTGGAACTCTACATATCATATGTTGGCAAGGATTAGTGAGCAACAGAGGGCAGTAGCTGAATACCGTTTTCAACATGCCTGTCAGACTGAGAGTCAGCTACCACACATAACAAATGTTGAGTGGGTGTGGATTGCTGACATTTGTGAGGTTGTTGAAAACTTTGAGTACTGCAACAAGATCATGAGCAGTGATGAGGCTATTATGAGCGTAACCATCCCACTGCTCCATTTCCCCCCCCCTCGCTCCATTTCCACCCCTCCCTCGCTCCATTTCCCCCCCCCCTCGCTCCATTCCCCCTCCCCGCCGCTCCGGTCTCACCGGCACCCGGTGTTTACATCGCCGCTACAGTAGGTAATGAGCAGTTATGTGACAGGCTCTGTGCACGTCACTTCAGCCTGCCTATCACATGATCGCTCATTACCTTCTGTAGCTTCCGGCGGCGATGTACACACTGGTTGCAGGTGAGACTGCAGCGGATGGGAGGTGGGATGGATGTGTGCTGACCACTGACGCTCCATCCTGCACTGACCACTGGCGCTCCATCCTGCGCTGACCACTGGCGCTCCATCCTGCGCTGACCACTGGCGCGCCATCCTGCACTGACCACTGGCGCTCCATCCTGCGCTGACCACTGGCGCTCCATCCTGCGCTGACCACTGGCGCTCCATCCTGCACTGACCACTGGCGCTCCATCCTCTGTTGACCACTGGCACTCCATCCTGCGCCTGCCACTGGCGCTCCATCCTGCGCTGACCACTGGCCCTCCATCTGGCACTGACCACTGGCCCTGCATCCTCTACTGACCACTGAGCCTGCATCCTCTGCTGACCACTGAGCCTGCATCCTCTGCTGACCACTGAGCCTGCATCCTCTGCTGACCACTGAGCCTGCATCCTCTGCTGACCACTGAGCCTGCATCCTCTGCTGACCACTGCCACCGTACTGCGATGACCACTCTGCCACCGTACTACGATGACCACTCTGCCACCGTACTGTGCTGACCACTCTGCCACCGTACTGCGCTGACCACTCTTCCACCGTATTGTGCTGACCACTGAGCCACTGTACTGCGCTAACCACTGAGTCACCGTATACAGTGCTAACCACTGAGCCACTATAGAGTGCTAACCACTGAGGCTCCGTATACAGTGCTAACTACTGAGCCAATGTATACTGTGCTAACCCCTGAGCCCCTGTATACTCTGCTAACCACTGAGCCACCGTATACTCTGCTAACCACTGAGCCACCATGTACTCTGCTAACCACTGAGCCACCATATACAGTGCTAACCACTGAGCCACCGTATACTCTGCTAACCACTGAGCCACCGTATACTCTGCTAACCAATGAGCTGCCGTAAAGTCTGCTAACCACTGAGCCGCTGTATACTCTGCTAAGCACTCTGCTGCTGGCAGGAGGGGGCCGGGCAATGGCCGGGTGCAGGCAGGAGGGCCCCCCCCCCGCCCCCTCCTGCCCGTACCTCCCCTGGCCCCCTCCTGCCTTCACCTGGTCGCTGTCCCCTGGCCCCCTCCTGCCCACACTCAGCCGCGCTTACCCGGCCCCCTCCTGACCGCACCCGCCCACTGTCCCCTCCTGGACTCCGGCACTGCTGCACACTGGCACCGCTGCACATCGGTACTGCTGTAGGTATCTACTATATAATTGTCTACTTCTGTCTGTTTGTCCGTAACACAAATCCTACGTTGCTGATTGGTCAGGCCAGCCGCCCACGACCAATCAGCAACAGGGACAGTCCGCCCGAAAATTGGCACGGGATTTCAACCACGCTTCGCTGATTGGTTGCACCCGGCCGGTTGCCAGCAATCAGCGATATTGGTGCAGGATTTAATCCCAGCTTCACTTTGCATTATTATTAAATCTTCATAAATAAACTACATACATAGTCTAGAATACCCGATGCGTTAGAATCGGGCCACCATCTAGTCTACTATAATTACCAAATAAGGTGCACTTAAGGCTTTCAGCAGTTGGTCAGAGGGAAAAGGAAAAACACATTCCCTCAAATAAAAGTGAGAGCTCCAGTGATATCTAGACACATAGTATTACATAAACTGGTTCTAGCCCAAAAGGATAGCCTGGGTTAGCTACAGCAATTAATTGTTGTTAGATACACAGGCGGTGTAGCTTGCTTCACAGGTGGGCTACTCCGCTGACTACCAGCCACTGCTACTTGCCCAAAAGGATAGATGCAGTAAAAAAGTTACTAGTAAAGACAGTTGGTGTAGCTTGCCTCACAGCAGTGCTACAATACTAGCCCAAAAGGATTGGCTGAGCTTGATTTGGCCAGATGCTGTGAAAAACACTTGCACAGCACTGGCACAGACCTGCCTGGCAAAAACTAAGAGGAACTGCTCTAACATAGCCCTCAAAAGTGCTGATATGACAACGTGTCCCAACTGCTGAACCTAATATTAACCAACAGACCGGACAGAATATCAAATATACAGGTTGGAGGTCACTTGGGTAATAGTGATCATAAAATAATAAGTTTTCAAGTATCCTTTAAGATGTGTAGTAGAGGGGCTACAAGGACACTAAACTTCAGGAATGCAAATTTCCAACGGTTCAGAGATGATCTTAGTGCAATAAACTGGGACAATATCCTGAGACATAAAAGTGCACAAAGCAAATGGGAGACCTTTATTAGCATCCTGAATAAGACCTGTGCACAATATATACCCTATGGGAATAAACATGCTGGAAATAGGAGGAAACCACTATGGCTAAATAAAGCGGAATTAAAGGGAACCAACCACCCCAAATGACCCCCCCGGACTAATAATATCATTCCCTACTTGCAGCACATACATGTGCTGCAATGTTTTTTGCTAAAAAAACTGCTTTATAAAACTTAAGATAATGCTTTAGAAACTTTATAACCAAGGGACGGGTGGGCGTTACTTATCTGTGTCAAAAGCCGAGATTCTGCTGCCACTCATTCTCCTCTCTGGCTCGCAGCAGTAACGGCCAGCCCTTTTTGCAGCGTCCCAGGCTGGTGCACGGGATGTCATGCCCGTGCACACGTCATCAGCTACAGCCGGGAAGCGAGCGCGCGCTCTGACTTCCACAGCCGAGCGCAGGAAGTCAGAGCGCGCGCTCGCTTCCCGGCTGTAGCTGATGACGTGTGCACGGGCATGACATCCCGTGCACCAGCCTGGGACGCTGCAAAAAGGGCTGGCCGTTACTGCTGCGAGCCAGAGAGGAGAATGAGTGACAGCAGAATCTCGGCTTTTGACACAGATAAGTAACGCCCACCCGTCCCTTGGTTATAAAGTTTCTAAAGCATTATCTTAAGTTTTATAAAGCAGTTTTTTTAGCAAAAAACATTGCAGCACATGTATGTGCTGCAAGTAGGGAACGATATTATTAGTCCGGGGGGGTCATTTGGGGTGGTTGGTTCCCTTTAAAGCAAGTAGGTAGTGATGAGGCATTAAATAAATACAGAAAATTTAATAATATCTGTAAAAAGCAAATCAAGGCAGCAAGATTGAGACAGAGAGACTCATTGCCAGAGAGAGTAAAAATAATCCCAAAATATTTTTTAACTACATAAATAGTAAGAAACTAAATAATGATGATGTTGGCCCCCTTAAAAATAGTCTGGGTGAATGGTGGATGAGGAAAAATCCAACATGCTCAATGACTTTGATTCAACAATATTTACACAAGAAAATCCCATGACAGACAATATGATCAGTGATAACAAAAACTCACCATTAAATGTCACCTGCTTAGCCCTGCAGGAAGTACGGCATCCTCTAAAAATCACTAAAGTTGACAAATCCCCAGGTCCGGATGGGATACACCCCAGAGTGCTGCAGGAATTTAGTACTGTCATAGATAGACCATTATTTTTAATATTTAAAGATTCCATAATAACAGGGTCTGTACCACAGGACTGGCAAATGTGGTGCCAATATTCAAAAAGGGGACAAAAACTGAACTTGGAAATTATAGGCCAGTAAGCTTAACCTCTACTGTGGGTAAAATCCTAGAGGGTTTTCTAAGAGATGCTATACTGGAGTATCTGAAGAAAAATAACCTCATGACCCAATATCAACATGGTTTTACGAGGGACCATTCCTGTCAAACTAATCTGATAAGCTTCTATGAAGAGGTAAGTTTTGGACTGGACCAAAGAAATGCAGTGGATATGGTGTATATGGACTTTTCAAAAGCTTTTGATACGGTGCCACACAAAAGGTTGATACATAAAATGAGAGCAATAGGGATAGGGGAAAATATATGTAAGTGGGTTAAAAACTGGCTTAGGGGTCTGCTATACCAAGACAGGTTATTAGAGGACTGAGGGGTCTGCAATACCAAGACAGGTTATTAGAGGACTGAGGGGTCTGCAATACCAAGACATGTTATTAGAGGACTGAGGGGTCTGCAATACCAAGACAGGTTATTAGAGGACTGAGGGGTCTGCAATACCAAGACAGGTTATTAAACTTGGGGTTATTTAGCTTGGAAAAACAAAGGCTTAGGGGTGATCTTATAATAATGTATAAATATATGAGGGGACAGTACAGAGACCTTTTTAATGATCTTTTTACTCTTAGAAACCTACAGAAAAACGAGTTTATAGCCAATAATTATGATATAAAATTTTCATTTTATTGGTATACAATTTAAAAATTTATTTTATTTTTTCTTAATATACACCACTAATAGATTGAATATATGTTTCTATAACCACACTATACTGGCATAGGTTTTATTAAATGCTTGAGAGGCAGTGCCTTTATGACCATTCGCACATCTATTTATTTATTATTTGTTTGGTTCTCTCCTCCTCATGTAGGAATATTGTAATAATTGGATGCATATATATTCATGGTTTTTTCATCATAATTGTTTTTATGATAAATTATTGATTTATTAATTTTTAAATTGTATACCAATAAAATGAAAATTTTATACCATAATTATTGTCTATAAACTCGTTTTTCTGTAGGTTTATACTGTTTTGAGTTTGCCTAGTTTACTTGTGGCCTCTGATCGGTTCTTTTTACTCTTAGGCCTGAGACGGGGACAAGGGGGCGTCCTCTACAGATACGGGGACAAGGGGACGTCCTCTACAGAGACGGGAACAAGGGGGCATCCTCTACAGAGACGGGGACAAGGGGGCATCCTCTACGTCTGGAGGAAAGAAGGTTTAATCATAATCACAGACGCGGATTCTTTACTGTAAGAGCAGTGACACTATGGAACTCTCTGCCACATGATGGTGTAATGAGGGAGTCACTACTAACATTTAAGAAGGGACTGGATGCCTTTCTTGAAAACTATAATATTACCAGTTATACATACTAGATTCTTTGATAGGGCGTTGATCCAGGGAATTAGTCTGATTGCCGTATCTGGAGTCAGGAAGGAATTTTTTCCCCCAATGTGGAGCTTAGTGTTGCCACATGGGTTTTTTTTTGCCTTCCTCTGGATCAACATGTTAGGCTATGGGTTGAACTAGATGGACTTAAAGTCTTCCTTCAACCTTAAAAACTATGTTACTATATTACTATGAACTAGCCCAGTAGCCCTCAAAAGGGCTGATATTACGACTAGTCCCTACTCTCTAAACCTGTTTCTCTATCTAACTTGAAATTCGCTCGCTATCTGGCTAACTGACACTGTAACACTGTATAGCGCCCACAGCAGCAGCGGTGCCGTCTGATTCAGAGCTGCAGCACTGAGGAAATGGTGGCGATGGGGAAAATGGCCGGGTCTTATAGGGCAAGGACATGTTACATACACAGCCAATGATACATGCCCTTGCTTGTGTGCAAAAAATGCACTTTGCTGTGTGTGAGTGTGATTGGCTGACAGCCTGCACCTCGCAACTGTAAATGTGGGAAAGAAAAAATAATGGAGATGGGCATTATTTCAGCACAGATCTATCCCCCGCACACTATACACTGAAACTGTAGATTAATATTGAATATCAGTATTAGTGTGAAAATCCAGTTATGTTTATCTAATATATAATTGCCGTAGCGCACTTCCGTCATATTCGGCGCTACTTCAGTCGTCGTGGACGTGGCTGCCTCGCAGCCACGCGACCCACGAAGCATTGGCCGCGTAGCGGCCGTTGCGAGCCGTTGCCGGAGCGCGAGCAATGGCCGCAAAGCGGCCATTGCGAGTCTCCGGCACCGTCCAACGACCGACCACAGCCGAGCCCCGTGGCCCAAAATAGAACCAGGGGCCCGGCCATAAATTCCGCGAAACACCGCTAATGTATCTCTATGGGAAGTGAGGCGCTATGCTGATTGGTCGGCGCAACACACAGCGACCAATCACCATAGCGCCTCACTTAAGCGCGAAATTTGAAACTCAAAGTCCTCCATTCTATCTCTATGGGAAGTGAGGCGCTATTCTCATTGGTCGCTGTGTGCTGCCGGCGACCAATCAGAATCGCGCCTCACTTTCAGCGGTAAATTTGAAAGTCAAAGTCGTCCATTATATGTCTATGGGAAGTGAGGCGCGATTCTCATTGGTCGCTGTGTGCTGCCGGCGACCAATCAGAATAGCGCCTCTCTTCCCATAGACATATAATGCACGACTTTGAGTTTGACATTTACCGCTGAAAGTGAGGCGCTATTCTGATTGGTCGCCGGCAGCACACAGCGACCAATCAGAATAGCGCCTCACTTCCCATAGAGATATAATGGACGACTTTTGGTTTCAAATTTGCCGCTGAAAGTGAGGCGCTATGCTGATTGGTCGCTGTGTGCTGCGCCGACCAATCAGCATAGCGCCTCACTTCCCATAGAGATACATTAGCGGTGTTTCGCCGAATTTATGGCCGGACCCTTGGTTCGATTTTCGGCCACGGCGACCGCGGCTGCAACGACTCACTTATCTATCTATCTATCTATCTATCTATCTATCTATCTATCTATCTATCTATCTATCTTTCTATCTTTCTATCTATCTATCTTTCTATCTTTCTATCTATCTTTTTATCTTTCTATCTTTCTATCTATCTATATCTATCTATATCTATCGAAGCGGCCATTGCGAGTCTCCGGCCCCGTCCAACGACCGACCACAGCCGAGCCCCGTGGTCGAAAATAGAACCAGGGGCCTGGCTATAAATTCGGCGAAACACCGCTAATGTATCTCTATGGGAAGTGAGGCGCTATGCTGATTGGTCGGCGCAGCACACAGCGACCAATCAGAATAGCGCCTCACTTCCCATATACATATAATAGAGGACTTTGACTTTCAAATTTACCGCTGAAAGTGAGGCGCGATTCTGATTGGTCGCCGGCAGCACACAGCGACCAATCAGAATAGCGCCTCACTTCCTATAGAGATATAATGGACGACTTTTGGTTTCAAATTTACCGCTGAAAGTGAGGCGCTATGCTGATTGGTCGCTGTGTGCTGTGCCGATCAATCAGCATAGCGCCTCACTTCCCATAGAGTTACATTAGCGGTGTTTCGACGAATTTACGGCCGGGCCCTTGGTTCGATTTTCGGCCACGGCGACTGCGGCTGCAACGACTCACTTATTCTATCTATCTCTATCTATCTATCTATCTATCT